>OY743191.1:612500-650000 GCA_963555705.1 Ligustrum vulgare | reverse complement strand
TGAATGAGGGGAGCCCCAAAGGGGCGAACGAATGCTAGTATCGATGTATTGAGGTTTAAGCCCTGATATCTATTATTCCCAGTGCCTTTGCCGTAGCTAGCCTGACCATTGAAAGAACTCTCTTTAGCTGCTCACTTAGGTCGAAGTGAAAGATTTGGATAGGCTATCATGGCCGTAGAAGAGATTGAACACTTGTTACACCCAATCCGACGACTATTATGACTCTTACCCTAGGTCTCACCCTTGCCCTAGACCTAACAGCAGGAGCCCGGCCCGCGAGGATAGACGCATCGGGAACTCCAAGCCTTATAGCTTACTTATAATAAATAGGGTAACTTCCCATTCAAAAGGCTAGACTTTAGTGTAGTTTCTCATTTGATGTCACTGTTAAGATTTGATCTCGGATAAGACCCGGAAAACACAAGAAATAAAGAACACATAAGAAGACTAAAAGGCAGCTAATTAGCCTATAGAGTCTGACCAGTTTGATTAAAGGAGAGAGAGCATTATAAGGGAGACTTAGTTCCAGTAACTACCTGACTTAGATAACCTTAGCAGCAGGAACTAACCCATGCAGGAAGGCACTACTTAGCACTAGCAACAGCAGAACTAGCGCTGTGTAAAGATCAACTCCTGCTGCTATGAGTCTCGTCTTCGTGTAGTTCCCGGCTGCTAAGGAAGAAAGATGGCTTGGATTTAGAGATAGGGGCTTTCTCGAGCCTACCCATGTGTAAACAAAAGCAGCAGTTGGTTTTTCTTCCTGTATTTTGAGTTGTCAATCTTTGTTATCCCCTCCAATTCTTGTTAAGTATTGGTTTCTTTTTTCTTTTGAGTTCTTTCGTTCTTTGTCATAGGGTAGGTGAGTGCCGTTTCTCCCTCCTTCAGGGGTATAGTATCTAATCCTCTCTCTCCTTTCTGACTCCCGTTGTCGGCTCAGGAATTGGATTCTTTTCTGGTTACTGCATGGCATCTATGTCCTCATTGTAAATAAAAAGGATAGTTTCTATCTAAGTGGCCAAGGAATCGAAGTTTAGCTATGTCTAGTTGAAAATAGATATCTAATCGTAGTAGTTGCCCTCAGGTTCTTTTCGTTACGTCTTCTGTGAGTTAAGGAGTGCCATCATGTCATCCTCATCAAGGAAGGGTGATTTTGTAAAGAATAAACTGAGTGAGTTCGGGTTCGGTCTCCGGTCATTTCCTTCAGTGACTTCCTTCATCGATCGGTGAGTTCTGTCTTATGTCTAGTTCTGTTCTTCCAATTCATCTCTAAGTGCAGGCTCTGAAAGACCTGCTTCTCGGTATATGGGTATATGGCAGTGAGATCGAGGTCAAGGTCATTGTCAGACCTAGGCTTCTTTTCTATTTCTGTCTAAGTTCAGGTTATCTTGACTGGTCTTCTTCTCCACCCAGGGGTCTATTCTAGAAACTTCAAATCAGTGGTCTAGTACCCCTCTGGCGCCCCCTTCTAAATGAGTAGGATTTTCTGGATTTGGAAGCATAAATAAGGTCATCTAAGGTATGAAAACCTGTCTAGGAAGAATGTACCGAAACAGCATACTAGCCTGAAAGCGCTGCCTTACTAGAATAATGTATGAGGATGGACAGATCGAGTGCATTTCCACTCATGGAGAGGGGGAGATTTACACTATATTTCAGAAGTGGGACAAAGAGAGGCTTTTTTCGAGTGTTTGTCTCCGATACCTCCTCTAAGGGCAGGGAAGTCGCCTTCTATCTCCGACCGAGCAAAGCGCCTTGCTGGTTCTAAATAAGAGAGTAGGCGTGCGTTTGGTTTTGTTAGGATTTCCATATCTGCCTACCTTCCTTTATTTCAAGGTGAGATAAGTGCCTCCAGGTTGTCTGGTCATTTTTTGAGTATCTGAATCATAGATTATGCCATACTATTATATGGATTTCTTCCACGTGCAAATCGACTCTCTTGGGCTATCTCCCGCGTAGGAATGTCTTGTATCGGCCCATTTCTTGCAAGAAATCTATGTGAGGTTAGTTTTGTCCAATAAAGTCAAGGTCGTGGTACAATACTAGCTCTATCTCTGAGTTACTTAGAATATACAGAGGAGGGGGACCTATCCGAGTGCTCCACAACTGATTGTGTAAGAGTTGGGCGGGGGATGAGTTGATGTTGCTGGAGTTAAGCGATACGAGCATAAAAGAAAGAAAGAGAAAAGCGCTTCGGAGGAAAAGCGAAAGAGTAATATAAGCCTTGCCTGCAGAAGGTCATCTTTGTCTGATGGAACAACCGATCTTTGCTTTGCTTTTGCGCAAACTCTTCTTGCTTGTATGAGGTGTGTTTAGAGTAGCGAAAGACCAAGAAAAGGTTGTTTTTAGCAAATAAAACCATTTATGCCCGAGGCTTTTGATTAAACTCGAAGGTTGGATCTGAGAATGCTCAATCCTGATTCCAGCGGAAACCAAGGAATGCGGAAACCTGAGAAACCTGAGACCAGACCGAACGTCAGAGTCTTGCTTTCTCTTCCCCGAGCCGAGGGAACTCTCAAGAGAATAGGCACGAAGGGCGTAGTAGCAGTACATCTTCTTGAACAACTTCAAAGTGTCTCACAAAGGGGCTTGTTGTTTGTCTGGTGCAGCCTATCTTCATAGATTAGATGGCCAGTTCCATTGAGAAGAATCTTGAATTTGAACCTCCAATCTAGAAGAGTTCGGCAAAGACTGCCATAAAAACGCTTCCAATGGGCCTAGGAACAAAACAAGAGAAAGAGCAGACGCGCCTTCAAGGCAACCCCGCTACCTCCGAGACAGGCATCCCTCCTACCCCGATTGTCTTGCTGCTAGGACCCTTCGGAGGTGACCCCGGATATCCCTTACTTTGAGGTAACCCCGAAACGAGGCAACCCCGTTCACTCCGACAAGAAAGGTGTCAAGTCTGAAAGCCAAGCCCGGGCAAGAAGAGGGCTCACTACATTCCAAAAAGGAATGGTTGGTATGCGGTCCGTCCTTAGAAATACCCGAGGAATCCCCCTTTTTTTTGTGATTGTTCCAAAGCGTGCTTCCGTTTCTTGTTCTTCGAGCTCAACCGGTCATGCTTCTTTCTCAGTTGCGCGATTCCTAGCTGCTAGATCCTAGATCGGAGGATGTAGGTGAGTCTGATTGTTCTGACTTCTACTGTTATAAGTTGCCTTAAGGCGCCTTCCAGTTCCAGCCCAATAGGGGCACTTGCCGGTGAGGAAGATCCCATTTAGAAGAAGGGAGAAAAACCTAAGTATCCTTTCGCCTTGAGCTAGGGTCAAAGATCAGTCCAAGCTAGGATCAGCTCTCGGAAGTCAAACTTCTCCTCTGCAGCTAGGCGGGCTACGACCCTTCGAGCAGGGCAGTTCATGAGCTGCTATCTCCGACCGAGGTTAGGTCTTCTTTTGCTCTGCTGCTGTGATTCTTCCTCCAACCTGTACACAAGCCAAGGCTTCTCGAAGTCAAGTACATTAAAGGTAGGGGAAGAAAAGCTCATCTCAGGATGGACTCAATATCTATTATCTTTAAACTTCCCTTTCCAATTGGACACGATCCATTGAATGTTATCTCCCCAGTCCAGATTAGACCAAGGCAAATTACATTTACTGCAGAGGAGGATGGTCGTAGATCAGGGCAAGAGTGCTCGTTTCCTGAAGAATGATGTGATTCCAGGTCATCTCCCGAATGGGATATTGTAGGTGTTCCCGGTTATGGGTCAGGTCATCTAGGGGCTATGTAATAAAGAGAAGACCCGCGGGTTAACCTTCGGTTCGCCTCTTTTCATCCAAGACTGATGGACCTGAGGTTCACTTGATTTGATTCCTCTCACAAGCAGAAGGCGGGCATTTGCTCCGGTTCCTGTCTGTGACGGGGACCTGAGATAAGTAAATAGGCTCAGTATAGAGGGAGACCGACCCTTCAGATAAGCGTTCTCTTGCTCCATAAGCCCAGACAGAACAAAAGTGGATCCTTCCAAAAGTAGGATGACGCGGCAACTGCAAACTTTGCTGGTGAATCAGACCAATTTACTTTGATAATCCTTAGTCCCGATTCAAAAGTGTCTCACGATGAAACTGCAAACGGGACAGTTGAATAAGAAAGATTTCCAAGTTAGAACAAGTGGTACCCATAAGAGAAAGTAGAAGTGCGCTACTTCCCCTTAGCACTCAAAGCCTATAAAGATAGATAGGTCTCTAGGTAAATTGGTTTAGGTACCATTTCTGACAGCGATTTGACGGCTAGTTCGGGTCTTATAGTGCTTATCTATGCGCTATGAGCATAGTTGCCGGACTATGAGTCAAGACACAAGGCAAGGGTAAGGTTCTCGCGAGTTTACTTACTTTCTATAGCAGCTAGAGCGGCTCTCAGGATATCTCAGTCCAAAGTCAGAGGCAGTGGAAAGGAATTGAAACCATGGAAGGGTCGCTTCCCTCCATAAGGGATTGACTTGCCTTCATTCTTATTTGATACTTCTAGTCGACTTGATTGATCTTTTTGGAACATAGAACTTACATTAAGACAAGGCCTACCTTCTCAGTTAAGAGTTAGGAGCTATAGTTGCTAAGGCGAGTTAGTGCTATGAGTAGAGTGAGAGTCCGATGAGTCTATATGCTCTTTGCTTTTAGAAGTGAGGGTCAGCTAGTGCTTCCCCCCTCTGTTAAAAGAGAAAGTGTTCTTTCTAGGGATGTTATTCTGCTTGATTTCAGTTCCGCCGCCCAATTCAAGCCAAGGCCAGCTGTTTTGTCTGCTTGACATCACATCACAAGCTACACGATTGTTTACCCTGGGGATTTACCGGCTGCTAAGGAAGCTAAGTCAAGTATTGCCCGCTGGGCATATAGGCCAGTCATAATCCTATTAGTGTAGTGAAACCATAATCCTTATCTGCTTGCTTAAGGAAGAGAAGAAAGACCTGCTTAAAGAAAGGAAGAATCTTCTTCTGTGAATGAATTCTTTCAGAACCTGGTAGGCGAACGAATGAGAGTCTCGAGTGCCGCTAGTCTCCAGCTGTGCTGCTAGTTCAAGGTGAGTTCTAACTATGGTTATAGGTTATTTACTGCTAAGTTCATGCTATCTATAGTTGTTTTCTGTTGCTAGGTTCTTCCGAGATCTTATGTCAGGTCTCTAATTGTAAATAGCGAACCAAAGCAGTCTTTTTCTTCCTTGCTTACCCATTTTATTAACAAAAACAGGACTGTGAGCTTAATACCGCCTCCTACAGATGCTTTACCGATGCCCCTCAATCCCCTGCCTCCACCTTCACCTGAGCGAGCTCAAAGGCAAGGGAAGGAAGAGAGATTTACATAACATAATATTTTATAAAGACCGTTTAACCTCTCTATTATTGATAGGCTCGGTAGGCGGCTAAGTAAGTACTTCCATTGCCGGGAGCATACCTCCTGGGGGCCTGTAGATCACCATTAGCATTAGCGCGGGCGCCGGTCGCAGAAGCAAAGCAAGAAAAGGTATAGACGGCGGAAAAAGCATACATAATAGGGTCCGTGCGTGAGTATGTTAGGTAGTTTCAGTCATTGATGCTGGAGATCGGGAACATGGCAGAAGAAGACAAGGTCTTTAGGTTTGAGATGGGTTTCCAGGAGTGGGCACGGAAAGAGCAGCAAAAACGAAATCTGCAGGACCTGGCCTCAGCAATTCGAGTAGCAGAAGGCTTGATGGACTATGGATTTCGTCAACCACCAAATATGATCAAACTTCTAAGGTTCCTATGGATCCTATGGAAAAGAGTTGTATGGGCCGGTGGGTGGAGAAAGGCAAGGAAAAGCTATGGGTAAGGTAGGAAGGAGCTTACGGCCTGTGATTCATTTTTTGAAATGCGCGGCGTATATCGCGCTTCGTCGTTACGATAAGGGGATCTAATCTTCAAAAACCGGGTCGCAGGAGCTGCTTTTAGTAGAAGAAAAAGACAAGTAGATAGAAATCGGCAAAGATAGATAATGTTCACAGCGCTATGAGAGAAAAGACGGGCGGTCTGTCCAGCACTAAGGGTATGTCTCCTTCCATTCGATGGTCAACCTATACACGGTCTCACAGTCAGTTATAGAATCTTATTTGATCTTTATTTTTATAGAATAATAGCCGGTGGGTCATTTATCTATCCTAAATAGTCTTAGATTTCCCCTCTGTGCACCGAAGGCAGAATCCGAGGAAGGAAAGGACCGAAGGGACGCAACTAGTCCGGACCGTGTTGTTAGCGGGAGTCGAAAAGTAGTAATAGAGCTTACAGCCCAAGCCCATCATGAGGTTTCTTTGGAGATTTCTCTTCCCCTAGGGGTGAGCTTTCTTGGCTTCACTCTAGAGTCCAGGGGGACGTCTAGGACTGATACGTATGCTTCTCCTCTAGATCCTGAAGATGAGCATCTTGGGTCAGGTGGTGGGATGTCCTCAGCAAAAATGAGATTTGAAATAATTTGCTCGGCTAACAGTTCTTCTGCCTCAACCCCCTTTCCTTTGGTTTGGTCAAAACCTCGGCGGCGACAGTGATGACTTGGCATGCACGAACTTCAAGCATTGATGGAGCGTGGACGACACGACCCCTGCTGTATGAAGCCATGGTCTTCCTAGCAACATATTCAAAGATGACTCGATGTCATAGATATGGAATGAAACTTCACGCACAGCGGGCCCTATTTTCAGCTTAATCAGGGTGCTGCCCACCGCATCTCTGGACGAGTCGTCATACGCTCTCACCCCTACCGCAGATGGTGTGAATGACACCGGATCTAATCTAGTTACATCGTTGATGGAAACAAAGGTCGAATACGGCTCAGTCAAAGGCACAGATGAAGGGAGAGCATACGGAACAGTCTCCGAAGGGGAAGGAGAAGAACCCCTAGTGAGAATTAGGCTTGATGAGGCGCGCTCTAGGACAAGGGACGAGAGAGCATTGATCTCTGGGCAGTCCAGTGGGACGGGATAGAGCTAGCGCTTAGGTCCTCTTCTTGGCAACAAGCAACCACTTCTTTATCTTTATTCAGCTCTTCTACTACTTCTTTTCCCTCGTCGGATGGCTTGGCACTTTTTGACGACTATTTCTGGGTCCCAAATGATCCATGGAGTCGGATCCAGCGAAATCAAAGAGAAAAAGCTCTTCTTTTCTTCTTCTTGAATGGTAGTCTTCTGCGACAATGACATGGATTACTTTTTATGGTGGAGATGAGGCATCTGGGGTTGTGGAAGCAACAGACCCGTGCTGAGGTAGAGGGTCCTTGAAAATCCCCACGTTTTTATTGGGGTTTGATGGAGCATCCTCTTGAGGCACTGTCATTTTTCTCTTGTCTATAAGATCAAAGATCTTGTGCTTAATAATTCCATTTTGTTTGATTTCATCAGTAAGATGCCCTGGACCTTGATGGAAAGCGCAATAGGCCGACATGTTCCAGTAAGGTGGGACAGGATCTGGCACTGGCTTTGGCATCAGGAGCTGAACAAGGCCTTTGTCCAATAGCAACGGAAGGATCTGGCTCAAAGGTAGCTTCAATGGGGTGAACTGGCGAAGAGGTTTGTTATTCCCATCGTTCTGATTGTTGTAATTACGAGGGACTTGCTTGGTTTTCTGACCTTGGTTTTTGTTTTTGGCATTCTGATTTTGTAAAATTACATTCCATAGTAAAGGTACGAAACTACACTATGAAAAGCTGGCTATCGAGAAAGATAAATCATATGTTAACAGACGATTCTCTGCATCTAGGATTCAGACTAGGGCTCTTCTTCTACGGATAGAAATTCCTTTTGAATAAGCTAATAATCTATTTTCATATTCCCCGATCAGAGAATGGGAAAAAGATACTATTTTTTTCTCCGCATTTGTCATGAAGTAGAAAGAGACAAGAGCGTATTCTTCAAATCCAAAACTCACTCTCTTCCAATTAATTCCTTCTCATCGCAAAGCTATAGCGCTAGCCAGCAAGCATTCTCAAGACTACTTTGTTAAAATGAAAATCAAATCAATCTCCTCTGAATAAAAGCAAGGGCATTCGCTAAGCATAAGCCCTTTTCCCGGCATTCTCCGATCCGCCTAAATAAAGAGTTTAGCATTTAATTATTAAATTAAAGGGGTAGAGGTAGAGTCTTCCTTCTTCCTTGCTTCTTACCTAATAACCCGAAAAAGTCCTCCTCCGCGTCTGGTGGTATCGTATAGTTGATCACGGCTGCTTTTAGGAGTGATCCTTCCCTCTAATCATAAGAAAAGAAAGGTTTTGATTCGTCTTTGCTTGAGTAAAGAAAGCTTTATCCGGCTCCGGTTAAAACAGTCTAATGAGAAAGCGTCTGTTCACGTCAGGCAATGGTTTTGTTGATCTACTTTGGTTACAACTCGATAGTGATGAGGGTCAAGTAAGGGATTGGGTTAGTGTTCAGTGGACCAAACCCTGGGTACAAGATCGAAAAGAATGCGAAGCTTTCCATGCCCAAAGAAATAAAATAGGCTATTGGTCCTTTATCGACGTTTCATTTTGAAAGAAAAAGTTTCTAAAGCGCTATTTCAGTTGTTAATAGCCCTTTTTTCCATCCAAAAGCTTATCCCATCCATTGAAAGCTTTTAAGCTTAAATCAAGATCTTTCAATAGGTCTTCTCCTCTTTCTTTTGTAAGAATGGATGGTGACGGAACGGAATTCAATCTAAAGGGAAGGGTTGGGAATTAATATATAGAGGGCCCGGGTAGGATATTTTTAAGGTGGTTGAGGTAGCTTAGTTGGTTAGAGCAAAGCCCTTAAGATTCTTGTGTCAGTGGTTCGCCTAAGCCTCTGCTTCTTTTCTTCCGGGTGGTGGGAGGGGGGCACTCTATTTTAGCTAGCATTTTCTCTATCTAAAATAGAGTCAAAGGAAGAAAACCGGCCTCCTGAACAAATCCTCTTCGCTTCAAATGGTAGGGTAGTTTCTCGACCCGTGCCTCTTTGCTGGGCTTGACCGGGTGCTCTCCCCTAATCTTTTCGGAAGCAAAGTCCTAACCGCTACGCCCCTGGGATAACTTGAATCTGCCTTCTCTTTGTACTTGGAATTGCTTGTCAATAGTCTTAGAGCTAGGAAGAAGTAACTAGATCTCCATAGATTTTAGGTTATTTCAAAAGAGGCTAAACTCTCACCTCTCTCTATGAATCATCCCCTGCAGGCAAGACTTCTGTCTTGAATCTTTTTCCCTTCTGAGATCTGCTATCTTGTCGGTAAAGCAAGCAAGTCAAATAAGGATTCGCAGGCGAAACAGATATCTCATTAACGGAGGGGAGGAAGAGAAATATGTTATAAGCCTGTCAATAGGTTCTCTTCTCATTCCTTCCCCTTTGTAGATTTTGCTGTGGAATAGAAAGAATTGCCTAAAAAAACCGAAGCCTTTACTGAAAGTGGAAGATCGGCGGCTCTCACCTTTAGCTTTAGCAACTAATCCCTTCTCGAACGCTAGCTATGCACGGAAAGGCTGTTTAAGTTGCTGTTTAAGCTTAACTCCGCTATTAGACTTTTATATTCGTAGATCTACGATTTCCGGGTTAAGGACTTATGCTTAGTTAACACTACCTCTCTTTTTTTCACTAGCTTTAGAGGCTGCGACGAAGAGATGCATATCCTTCAAATCACACCTATTGTCGGCGTAACGAGGGATAAATGCTTTACGAGGGCTAATCGATTCCTTCACAAGCAGCAAAGACAAAAAGGGCAGAGAAGATAAAGGCTATTCCTGTCAAAGGATTGATAGGGACCACCCTTTTTCCTAGTATCATAGGTGACCGAACGGCCGCCCTAATAAGCAATGGCAAGGCCGGTCTTGCTATTCCTCCAAATTTGGTTAGTATATACATCTTGACGTGTGTAAACAATTGCATATCCTCCCTTCCCCCGGTTTCGCTCTCTTGGAACGTTCATTCCTTGTAACAACAATCCGACATCTAAACCTTGTTGTTGCCACTAGACCAGTACAAACCTTCTTGTCCGAACTATCTGTCCTCACACCAATCATACGATATCCGCTATTATTACCTATGATTCTATTCTTAGAAGTGATAGAAGTGAAAACAACGTAATCTCCGATCGAAGAATACGGGGTTTAGTAAATAGAATGTCGGACAAAACGGGGTATTTGTCCTATAATAGAGGGTATTAGTTAAAGAATGAAAGGACAGAAGAGAGAACAAATCACTTTATAATAAGGTCAGTAAGGCAAGTCAAGCTCCTCTTTCAAGAGAAGAAGAATCAGTCGTAGATCAGCGAGACAGAAAGTAGGTGATTAACCGAGGCGGGAAAGGAAGGTTGCCACAAAAGGAAGCAGTATCAGTATCAATAGCAGTAGCAATAGGAGAAGGAAAGAAGGAAATCTTTATAGAGCGATGTTCGAAATCGTGGGTTCGCCTAAGTAGCCATGGATCTGGGAACCCCCCAGCATGTTCCCGCGCTTGGCCAGCGCATTCTAGCACTATCTAACAGCCTATTCTTGTTCCAATCGTTTGAGGAAAGCCCTTCTTCTTGCAAAATGGGCATATAAAGAAAGATAGGTTCCCCGAGCGGAGGCAGTCAACCATCAAAGCGCTAAGCCCCTTACTCTTAGAATTCGAACGGGTTACACACGCTTCAAGTTTCGACTGCGCCTTACCGCCTTAAGATAGAAAGAGCCAGTGCCATCCCCGCTTCCCTAGTACCCTCTTTGAAAGATTCCGATGCTCCTTAAGCCTTAAGTAAGCTACTCCCCTTCGAGTACGAATTGCATTACCTACTTTATCGTTCGTAGTGATTTTAGACTTTCTAGTCGAGGCCAGACAAAACCAAGCATTGCAGCTAGCAGCCACCACTGCACTCCTATGTTTTACGGTCTTTAGCGACTACAGCCGATCGACGGAAGGCATCTCTGATCCATCGATTCACCACTGAACGGCTTTGCCTTTATTCTTCTACTCGACCAATTCGACCAATATAGTATATGGCAGCTTCGGGGGATGAATGCGCGGAAAGGAATTGATCGGCATCAAGGGATGGGAGGCACAAAATCCTCGATTATTTATATATAATATCCGTATGGTCTTGCTCGAATGCCCTTAATTTCACTTAGATCACCAATTAATATTTCGCTTGTGGTAAAGGTTGCTAAGCGAAAGCCTCTCTGCAATGAGGGAAAGCTACAGAAGCTGGCCTTACTAGATAGGGGGCAGTCTGATTGATTGAATAAGTCAGGAATCATACTCCGGTCCCATAAAGAATGAATATATATATATTGAAAAAGGGATTTCATTCTAAATGAGAATGAAGGATTGCCAGCATAAGCAGTAGGAAAGCCTTAGGACCATCCATACCTCTAAGCCCGAGACTTTTTCCCCTCGGATCGGAGCGCATCACAGAATGCTTTGTGAATAGCCCTCTCTGTTTAATACCGATACCTGTCAGATTCCATAGCTAATGAATCTCTTTCTTTTTCAACTCTTTCCCTTGATCGTCACGCAAGAAGATTTTCTTGCACAAACCTAGTCGTTATTTGTCCTGCCGATCTTGGGTGAACTGATGACACTGATGCTCCAAGACCAAGAGTTTTCACAGCCAAAGCTATTGAAGCTGCTCCCTCCCCTTCACTTGAATTCTAGCTTTCTGCTCTTCAAGAGTCAGATTGGTTCTTAGAGCTAGGAGTTGCCTTTCACAGTGAGATAGCCGACTTACTATGATTTGATGGCATTCTATCTAATAAAGACAAAGAAAGTAGGAAGTAATGAAAGAATGGATTGAAGCCGATCTTAATCTTAATAAAGATGGATCACTGGCCGCCCGAGGCCTAATCTCTTTCACTGAAGCTTAGCCTTTATTTTGAGGCATAAAAAGTCTCAATTGAGAGTACACTCCGAGGATTAAAGGAGAACTGATATCGAATGAGAGATAAAGGACGGATGAAACGAAAAGAAAAGAGAAGCAACTGGCTCTAAGCCCGCTTCTGCAGAACTCTTGGGAGTAAGATTCCGTACCTAGTACAGTAAATCAGAGGATTAGACTATGTATGGATGTAGCTTACCCGAGATAGGTAAAGGAAGAGGAGGCAAGAACTTGCTCGGCATGTGACTTCTACGGCAATCCCATGTCTTCAGGCAAGGTAGCGTTAGCTATCCCAGGTTGTGAACTGGCTCCGATCAGTGCCTATTCTCCGATCAATGGTCGAATATGCTGCCGTTCCCCTATCGGTCAAGAAGTAAACTCCTCGGATGGGTAAAGAAGCCTATCTTATCCCGAAACCGGAGATACTGGAGGACTGATTCGAGTGGATCCTGTTGCCAGAAAGAGAACTTTCCTAGTCGGGAAAAGAGGCTTCCAAATAAAAGGGGCACTTAATCTATAGAAAACCAAACCTATCGCATGCTTATGACCCGGTAACTAACTTGTTATAGGCTCCGAAGGAAGGGTAGGGTGAGTCATTCCTATCTATTCCAAACTTTCCTCTCCCGCTTATTGATTAGGGCGAGCTAGATGTAATCTCCCCTTCACTTCGATCTTTGCCTTTGCCTACGTAGTCTTTTTTCCTGCTATTTGCTTTTGCCTTCGGGATAATAGATGTATTTATTACTTCCCCTAGAGAGACTTGGGATCACCATGTATTCTAATCTTTCTCTAAACGCAAGAGCTAACTATCTATCCTTACCTTATAAGTAGGAGTAGTATCTCAAGAAAGGGGATCTTTGGACATTCTAAAATCCCCACTCTGTCCTAAGCAGATGCTCTGCAGCGTCGACGTGACTCATACCTAGGATGGGTGGCTCTCCATCTGATTCGTGAACTCACCGAGACCGGAAGGCACCTCTGCCATTGGGGAACCCTATCTATAATATCCCGTAGAAAATGCTGAGTCGAGAAACTGGTCACTTGGAACCGGATTCGGATGTGCCTTAGTTTAGTTCCAGGTGTGTATTCCGAGGTTCTCTATGAATCGGTTCTAGAGTAGCACTCGACGAAAGTTCCTGGCTTCACTACCGATTCCACGTTTGAGTCTCCGCCTCCACAAGAAAGTGCTAAACTCTTTGTCGCTAGTAGCGCGGGATTCCACTGCTTAACTTAAGTTAGGGCCCCGTCGCTTTATTGCCTCTTTCCTTCCCTGCGGGAGAGCTTAAACCTTGGCCGCAGATCCTACGTACTGATGGCTCTAGCCCGGACCGCTTCTCCCTCTAATCCAGTGACCCGTGGAGGTCTAGTTGCTTTCTCCTCGCTAGAAGAGCCACGGGGTCTTTTTTACCATAAATCTAGAGTGAAGGACTCGTCAGACTATTACTTCACTTAGTGTTAGTAGCGGGAATGGAGAGGCAGTCTGTGGTTGTGGTGAATTGGAGACAGGCTACGAGAAAGTCAAAATAGATGGGCTTGGAAAGCTATATTATAAGGCCAAAGTCCAATCCTCCAATGTGCCGGTTGTTCCCTTCCGACTCCTAACTACCTTCCCTTCTATTTCTTTCTTTTTCACTCTCCCCTGCTGCCGCCCAAGCAATGGAATGGGACTGAATCCGCTCTAAGGTAAATGTGAGGCCGATCTCTGTCTTGATCCCAAGAAGTTAGAATAGAATGAAAGCAACCTCAATCGGGCATTCGGGTGCGACCAGGGAAGACGATCTCATCTTTGGTAAGCCGGATGGGAGGAATCCTCGAAGTGGTACCAAGCTGCTTAGCTACCGAATAGGCATGCGGATCTCTTCTTCTAATTCTAAAGAAAAAAGAGGCATTTTGCGTAAGTAAGAAAGGGGATTGGACCTGACCTATGAGCTTCTGGGCGAAACTGTGCTTTAAACATGCCCTTATCCGGGTTGAAGGCCTTAGCCAAGTCTCGGAAGTTAAGCCTCTGCCGACCTTCCCTCGGCGATTGGGTTCACGTAAGCTCGACCCGGATTCGAAGTAGCATCGGATGAGACTGGGATGTGGGCCTCTTTTTCCCTTTTTTGACCAGGAGGGCTCCCTTTCTTTCAACTGCCGTTTTGAGTTTTGTTTTTGGTGAACGAAAGTGAGTGCCAGGATTTCCCTGGTAGGTACACATCCTACACATTCAGACTGCTACGTTTCGATCGGAAGACGTCTTGCCGAGGCTCCGACCACTCCCTAAAAAAGCCCATCCCGGAGCGCCCCCAGTGAGCTAGGGGCAGTTAGCTGTCCAACATGCTTCTGCTTTCGTTCCCCTCGACTTTGTTCAGCAGTTTGCTTCACTCATTGTTATGAATCTTGATGGTGAATGCTCGCTTTGCCTGATAAGTGGACAAGGGATCTTTGCTTTAGTTGCCTTAGCTAGCCTATATTGAACTGAACCCTGGACGGATTGGTTCCAGTTAGGCGAATTGGTCTCTGCTACGCTATCTTAACAACTTGAGTTAGCCTCTAGCCTTTTTCCTGGCCTAGGAGCTGTCTGTGAGTTTGCCTCATTGTACACCAACTTTCCCATCAAATTGGCTTAGGTCAGTGCTCACCCAAACAATCTGTATTGCACAACCTCTTATCTTAGAATCACACCTTCCTTTCTCTTCTGACGCTTTGATCTTCGGTCATTGGCGGCTGCTTTCTTAGTGTTGCTTGGATCCTGCCTACTTTCGACGTTGACGTATATAGAATAGAGCCTAATCGTTAGAGTCTCGACGTGGCGGTGTACGCATCGCTCTATAGCTAGAGCGAAGCGAGTCGCTGGCAACTGTTTTCTTTCCTATCGGGCCAGATGCGGCCGAGAATGTTATGTGACCAAGGACGATTTTGTGGAAGGGAAGGCTGACCCTACCTATAATATAAGGATGTTTGCTGATTAGCGAGAAGACACTGGCAGGAAGGTCTTGAAGCTCAACAAAGTCAAAGCCCGTTGACCTAGAAAGGATCCATGGAGCTCTTTCTTCTTGTGCCCCATCCCAAAAGCATTGAAAAAAGATAAGGAAGGGTCAACTAGTGAGAAGTCTTACCCTGGGAGTTTATACCTTTATTGGCTTTGCAATCCCTCTTAAGAAGTGGTGTCAGGTCAACAAGAAATTCTATTGATTCCGTTCAGCGAAAGGAAAGGTGTCCTTCTCTCACGAGTTTTATACCCCCACCCATAGATCATCCAGGGCAATCCGCATGAGTTTTGCTGTTCATACATGAGCCATAGAAGGAAGCTGCCTGCCTAAAATAAGGCTTTTTGAATAAGCAGTTCCATAAGCTCCAGTTAAAATTCGATGACCGAACAACTTCAAGATAAACTCTTTCTTTTGTATGATTTAAGGGGCCTATCTTGATTCAATAGCTACGGATAGGCTAAGAGCGCTTATTGCCAAAAGCACCACCATCAGGTAAGCCCTTTTCTTATTAGAAAGCCCTGAGGATTACATAGACTAGCCTAGTCTAATAGGAGTATGCCTAGAATTGGATCTCCTAAGGGTTGGGTATATAGCTGCTATTAGCATCTTAATTCGTAGATCGGATCTTTCCGGTTTAAGGACTGATGTCTGCTGGGCCCTCAAGCCCCTCTCTTCATTGACTCTTGGTACCTAGACACTTTGAATCAATCCCCTCTTTATATGTATCTGAGTTCGACACTCCATCCCAGATCTCTAGGAAAAGGGCTGAGAGCAAGACCATATCTAGTGAAAGTTACTAGCCCCTATACTAGCTCTTTGTTATGAGAACAAAGAGTTTGACAGTTATGATTTCAATTGAACGAATATTTAGTGAATTAGTGAATCTAACTTCCATCGACTAAGATTCTAGCACTCAGCTGTGCCATTTCTTTATTAGTTTAAGCTTGAAGTGTGAATGGATTTCCAGATAAGAAGCGCTACCCAATATTGAGCATGTGTCGGTAAAGGAAATCACAAATGAAAGGAAGTGAGTGGAAAGTCTTTCTCGGTACTTTAGCATGGTAATGAAGAGGAAATCCTGTAAGTGAAGGCCAAGGAGGGCTGACATAATTGATTCATGCTTTGCCTTATATAAGAAGGATGACTATCAAAAGCTTTTTTACCATAAGATGCTTTATTCTCCAAAGTACTAAATGATTTCCTAGTTCGATTTCGATACTTGCATCAAGTGGTCTTTTCCTTTCAGCCCCTGCATCCTATCCTATACTTGACGAGCTAGTTTCAGTTGTTGGAATTGCTTTACTTCTCCTGGCAAGTAAAGAGCTAGAGGATTAGGTCAGGCACAAAAGAGACTGTTTCAATCCAGCGGATACAGTACTTATGAAGCATGAAAATAGAAAAGAATGCTCTTTGGGCATTGCTTGTGTCGACCAGCCAAGCAGATGAGATTCTGTCTCTTCCTTTACTATTATCACTGACATTAAGGTTGACTCTCTCCTTGCTCGTTTCACTCCTTTCCGTGAAGAGCATAGTAGGCACCAAGTCGCAGTGACAACGCCTTCCTGCGTTGGTCCTCCGGTAATCAAGCAAGAACAAACAATCATTCATCGGAGGGAGCTTGGATTTCCAGTCAGGCGGATAGGTGCTCCTTTAAGACCATTGATTGTCGCTCTTTGAACAGGCAGAGACGAACACACCATTCCAACGGCAGGAGGAGGAGGAGGATAGACTTTCGAACCCGACACATCCACTGCACGATCCTTTGAGCCGTAGTTCCGGGGTTTGATTGCAAAGGGAGCGGGAATGCTTTGAAGCTCAACGAAGTCAAAGCCCGTTGACCGTTGACCATGGAGGGATCTATGGAGTTCTCTCTGTCCTCCCTTTGCTTGAACTGGACTTTTCCGAAAAGGTGCTTTGCACTATATGCTGGCTCGCCCGGTCAAGCAAGCTAGCCAGTCAATCCAGCCTTCTTGCTTGGTGCGCTAGTGTGCCTGACTTATAAGTAGGCGTTTTCTTCGCTGGGTTAGATTCCCGATCCACTCCTCTTCATTCGCAGGAAGCCTTTCTCGACTTCTTTAGGGAGAAGCGGGACGAGCTGGACACCCATCTCGAGTGGAGCCCGGCGGAAAGAGACAGGAGAAAAATACTATTTGTGAATAGTATTTCGCAAGATCTCAGAGAGCGAGGCCCCTACTCTCGAAATATGAAAAAAATTCTTGGGCTAGAATAAGCCTTCCTTACGTACTGGAGTTATAACATTTGAATTTCTCTGACATTCTACGTTCCCGAAACGGATCCTATCAAATATTTCACATTTTCTATGATCATCTCTATTTCAGGTATTTGGGGAATCCTCCTTAATAGACGAAATATTCCTATTATGTCAATGCCAATTGAATCAATGTTATTAGCTGTGAATTCGAACTTTTTGGTATTTTCCGTTTCTTCGGATGATATGATGGGTCAATCATTTGCTTCATTGGTTCCAACGGTGGCAGCTGCGGAATCTGCTATTGGGTTAGCCATTTTCGTTATTACTTTCCGAGTCCGAGGGACTATTGCTGTAGAATCTATTAATAGCATTCAAGGTTAAACATGACTCCTAGAGAGTTACCAAAATACGAAGTTCTTTTCTCCTTTCGTTCTCTTCTTTCTTTTAGATTTGGACTTGGTTGGCAGGATCAGGGCCTTTCTCGCTGGGCGAGCGCATCCGATTCTAAAGTGCTTTCCTAAACCACTTCCCGTTCAGTTGCTGAAAGATAGAGATAAGGCTTTCTAAATGAGATTGAGTTCCACGAATATGCAGGCTAGAAAGATGCTATTTGCTGCTATTCTATCTATTTGTGCATCAAGTTCGAAGAAGATCTCAATCTATAATGAAGAAATGATAGTAGCTCGTTGTTTTATAGGCTTTATCATATTCAGTCGGAAGAGTTTAGGTAAGACTTTCAAAGTGACTCTCGACGGGAGAATCCAGGCTATTCAGGAAGAATCGCAGCAATTCCCCAATCCTAACGAAGTAGTTCCTCCGGAATCCAATGAACAACAACGATTACTTAGGATCAGCTTGCAAATTTGTGGCACCGTAGTAGAATCATTACCAATGGCACGCTGTGCGCCTAAGTGCGAAAAGACAGTGCAAGCTTTGTTATGCCGAAACCTAAATGTTAAGTCAGCAACACTTCCAAATGCCACTTCTTCCCGTCGCATCCGTCTTCAGGACGATCTAGTCACAGGTTTTCACTTCTCAGTGAGTGAAAGATTTGTCCCCGGGTCTACGTTGAAAGCTTCTATAGTAGAACTCATTCGAGAGGGCTTGGGGGTCTTAAAAAGGGTTCAGGTAGGGGAATAAAGTGAAAATGCCATCTCTATGGACCATTCTATGCTATCTTTTTTTTACTCCTAAATTCATATATAGAATGAAATGGATTCCCTGGCTCTTTAAATTTCTGGGAAAGGCTCTTTCGGGTTGTAAGGAGGCCCCTCCTCCTAGAGATTTGTTAGAGAGATGGATTTGGTATACGAGGCGTATTTATGCTGTGTATTTACTGTACCGCCTGCTGATGGACAGATATGATAAAGAAGAGGGTCTGAAGTAGCGCAGTGAAAGAAGCAGGACTTCTTTCACGCAGTGAACAGAAGGCCCCTTTCATGGGGAGTTGTCATTTTGACTTCCTTTAATGATAGGGGGGGAGGGGAGTGGTGAGGAGGGCCTCTTCCACCAGACTACTTTACTAGAAAAGTCGAGTTCAGTACAGGAACTGGTTTAACAAAAGGGGTCGAGAACAACATAGATCTGATACCTTCTTCCTTGGTCTGAACAGCTAAAAAGGCTTGAAGAGACAGTGGCTCGACAGGTACAAGGAGGAATATCATTGTAAGATGCCAGTTCATCCCAAAAGGACTTCAGCTTGGTCTAATAAAGGGAGATTTCTTGTTGGCCTTGTCTGTGTTCAACAATGCTCTTCTGGATTTGGAATATGCGGGAAGCGTTTCCTTGTGAAAAACGTTCCTTGAGATCGGAGAGCGGCTCATTATGCGACAAACTCATATGTCGCTGAATAGGTCGCTACTCTTTATAGTGATAGTTACCTCGGAAATGGGACACTTATTGGACCTATACAAGGCCCAGCAGCAGCTTCTCGAGACTACCGGAGCTACCTTATCAGACGAGGTTTTTATCCCACCTGCCAGAGCTAGGAGCACACTGACGGTAGACCTTCCCTCTTATTGACTTCAACAAACGGGATCCATAGGAAGGGGTCTTCCCCTTCTCCCACGAGGGCTGACTTCCTTCGATCTCGGGCGGACTTACTTCCATGAGGAAAAATCTCCAAGAAAAGTATCTGATTCTGGGTCTGGTTCTGTACCTTACCCTTACTACCCTAAACTTCGAATAGATTGTTGCAACTCCAAATTTTTTATATAGGGGAAACTCCAACTATTGAATACGAAAGCCCTGTTATCGAATACTAAAGCGTTCCCCTTTGATTCTTATTATCTGTGTTCGCCCTTGGATGACACTTTCGAAAGCATAGATCCACGAGAAAGAAGTTCCAGAGGGTAACCCCCAGCGTTAAAGTATCGAAATGCGTGTGCGGGCATTGTTTGCTGCTACCTTGGAACTCCTATTGAGTCAAGCAGTAAATATTATGACTGGCAAAGCAACTAAAGCACCGGAGCTCTTCTAACCAAAACCTATTCTAAAGGAATACAAGGTCAGTCGATACGAGACTTTTGATGCGATAGAATCCCTAAAATATTTGAATTCTTTGGGTAGTTTAGGAATGGGGTTGGGCAAGAAGCTCGATGCAGGGAGTCCCTAATCTTTTAGATCGATCGGGGCTTTGTTCCTTAACTTAATAAAGGCACCCTGATACTCAGATACAAGTTTAGATAGAAGGCAACCTTATCGCCAAGATTTTTTTGATAATGAAGAGGATTAAGTTGGCAAAACAGAAAATATAGCTCTAAACTGATCAATGGAGATAGCATTGCGGAATTACAGTAATAAAACAGCAATTCATTGAGCCTTCACGGGAAGAAGAGGATTGGATCGCCTTGCAAACGTCGCTGCCTATGATATGCCAACAGGTTCGAAAGAAGCTTTCTGGGAAGCCATCGGGACCAGGGGACATTCTTCTCGAAGACCGTGCTTTTTATCTCGTCCTCATCTGGCATAGCAGTTAGGAAAGCATTGTCATCCTCGGATACCACTGGAGGAATCGATTCCAGGAGTTCCGGATGGGCTTTCCTGGGGCTGGAGGTGTACAACTTATCAAAGAATTGGAATATGTACTAATAAATCATGTTGGTCATCTTGGATTTCGTATAAAGAGTTTTTCGATCTATGTATTTGACCCGAGATTTTTGCTTCCACATCCTATATTGAAGTCACAACGCATTATGGAGGTCCCTTTTCAGCTGCAATTTCTCCCTCTCCCAATCTCTTTCTTCTCCTGCTGCTCGCTTCGCTTCTTTCTTTCGTTAGCTTCCTTTCTTTTCTTTCCTAATTCTTTTAGTTTATAGATTCCCTCGGCAAAAAGAAAACGAGAGCTAGAGCTTGAATAAAACAGTCCAATGGCAATCATTCCTATTATTGTCTGACGCGTTCCTGCTTTGAACCTTAACGTATCGATAAAAAATCCCTTTCTCATTTTAGACTAGGGCTTCTCTCTATAAATAAGGGAATTTCTCCGCTTCGGATGATGTCTCCTCGGGCCCTTCGAATGCATTGTTTTCATGGTCGCTAGGAGAGAGCCTTCTAGCAGCGTTTAGGAGGCTTTGAGAAAACCAGGGATTAGGGCAGGACCAGGTCTTAAAACGCAATTATGACTAATCAAGATGGAACCCGCCCAGATAACGTAGCAGGAACCAATCCACATAGGGGGCCATCAGTCCAAAATCGCCGAGAACACTATCCGAAAGCGGTTGTTTTCTCTTCTTTTGGAAATTGCCCGGGAAGGGCTGGTTTGGATGGGGCAAGAACATCAGGAAGGTGTTTTCATTCGGATACAGACATGGCAATCTACGTATGTGAAGTCTCGATTAAGTTGCCTAAGCATAGATCCAACGCGCTACTCAAGTAGGCTGTCATTGGGAAAGAAATGCCCTTGACGCATTGCCACTTGCTTCAAGCTGCTCTTTCTATAAGCTATATTCCAGTAGTGATTCGAGAAGGAATTCATGAGTGACTGACCATCCAGCCTTTCCTTCGTATGAGACCGGACATGCCAGCGAATCGAATAGCGTAGGAAGTAAACAAGTCTTAATGGTGGAAAGCTAGCAAGGGAAAAAGCATTAGTTTCAGGTGAGCGAAGGAGAAAAAGTTTGTTGGTTTCAATAGGGTTTTCCTACCACGATAGTGGAAAGCGCAGTTCAAGTCAGTGCTTTCCTTCCCGGCGAGAAGTCCAATCCCTTCTTTTATGGTGGATAACTTGAATAGTAAGGGCTATGCGCAATCAACACAAATCGGATTCTCGAACATGATGAAGAGCTCTTATCGGCTTGAGCTTTCTTTTCAAGCTGAGTAGAAATATCGTAAGAAAGAGAAGCAAAAGAATGTTACGCCCAAAGACTCCCATGTCTTTCTTGGTTGGACAAACCCAACCGGTGATTGACGACAAGTCTCTCTTTTTTTGGGGGGAGCAGAGCAATAGAAAAAGGAGTCTTTTATGCCTAATACGAAACTTGTGCTTTATGGGCATCCAACGCCCAGTGATATCAATTTTATGATAAGCGAGAATGAGAATGTCTCTTTCTCGTCAAGTATTTCTTCCACTAGGTCGGACGCGCAAAGCGCTCCACCTGAGTGTGAGCAAATCTTTAATCAAATCTGTGAGGAATACGCAGCTATTGAATCGGGGGCTATGGACTCAGCCGTTGCACATAACTTAAAACAATGCCAATTACCAGTCGCAGTAGCAATAGGATAAGGCACGCAAGGTGACGAAGGAAAGGCAGAAGTCCCACAGCTCTTAGTCCAACAACAGCTAGAACAGTAGCAGGGAATTCAATAGCAGTTCCTTCTGTGCTCGTGGCTATTTCTACTATTGATAGGGACATTGGCTTCATTCCTATCCAAAGAGCTCATGTGCAGCAGATTCTTCCACTTCACTTTCTAAGAGGGCATTCGATTCAGCCTAGTCTTCCACCGCTTGGCCAGTTTCACTAAAGGGCCAATTCTTGTTATTGCCAATCCCCAGAAGAAAGCGCCTCTTGAAAGCATTCTTTGAAAGCCTCAATTCCGATTCTGTTCTTTTCTTTAGAACTTCGCTTTCTCCTGAACCTGCGGGTGGTGCTGACTTGATCCGAGGTAAGCGTTAGCTTTAGCTTTCGACTTGACCTTCCGTCTAACACTCGGGATATTAGAAGAGAAGTGTCGTGGCTTACAACCTTGACTTTGTTTGAGTAGAATTCTTCTAACCTGAATTCCCTTATAGTCATAGTCTCCGGACTGGATTACTTTAGCTTTGCTTCCTTAGGATCTTATTCCTTTACCCCGGACCAATGATTTGAACTCGAGTACAAAAGAAAAGCCTATTGAAAATTCTCATTTCGTTCCAGGATCCGCAGCAAGCAGTTGTTGCTTGCTTCCTGAGCCTATACCTGGTGAACTCCCTGGGGCTGAGAAGAAAGCTTAGAATTCGATTGGAACATTTCCTTCGAGGGCACTCATAACTAAAGTACTGGCTCGCGAACTGCCAGAATTAGGTTTTCCCTAGTGGATTCACCAGTCTTGCGGACTCCCTTCAGCTTACTTACGATCGAAATCACTATTTTGCTTTCTGAGCTATACGAAAGAACTAGATCACGATCTCGCGGGACTAATCTCTTGAAAACGGAAAGAAAGGGAAAGCCAATCGGAAATTATTTTATCACTACGCGAATCCATCTTAACATTATTATCATTTCCGATGTAGAGCTTTCTTCATAATGAGCTTGCTTAATTGGCTCATCTCTTATTCACATCTTGGCCTTGTCTCACCTTGCGAAATCTTATTTGTTATAATGCATTCCTTCATCTTTTCTCTTACAATTTATACCTCAATACAAGACTCTTTCTTATTGATGCCATCTCTTACTTGCTAACAAGCCCTTCTATTCCTTACTGGGTTCATTTGACTGGGGCTGGCATAGAGTAGAGCACCTATCTACTCAAGAGTCTCAGCACTACAAGAAAGATGGGTTCTGTCTTTCTTCTTGCTTGAAAGTCAAAGTGCATGTGTTTCCATTCCTTTCTTTGTTCTTTCTTGCTAAGTAAGGTAATAGATTAGTGGCGACTCTTTCGGTGCGGTGGAGAGACTAGCTGTACCTACACCCTTTCTTGGGGTCAATATGAGCAATGCAGTTCATCCAAGGAGAAAGGGAATTCTAATTATAGAGCTTGCTGTAGTCAAGGTATGTGCGTAATTCCAGTTGCCTATCTATCTCTTCACTTTCATTTTTCCTCTTCCTGTTGTCAGTTGGGAGTAAGAAAAAGCAGGAAAAACAGTCCATTTTGAGGTCTCATAATCAAGGTGAAACAGAAAATGCTATTTATGAAGGGAAATTCGCATTGACAAAGCCACTTTATCTCCCCAATGCGAAGTTTGGGAGTGATGTTGAGTAGCAGTCATCTTTGACCTGGACGGCTACCCAGATTCTTAAGCTATAAGTCCCCCCTCGCTTCTCGTACCCGAACGTCAGACACGATCGAAGGAATGATCATAGCAACCTATCTGCCTACTCGATCTGTCTCATCAAGTTTGAGGCGGGGACGGAGACCTACCCTGCAACATCGAAATGAGCTTTACGGGCCCCCCCTACTAACGAGAACTATCGACTTCACTAGCAGTCGGATAGGAAGCTGTGATCAACCAACTGCTCGCTAAATCCAGGCAAATGGGAAGTGAACGGAACTCACTAGAATGCAAGATAAGTTGCTCGTAGGCGGGCACCCCGTATGTGCCCGGTCTACAACTCTTGGGGAGGGACCTCCGCCTCAACCGAGCTACAGCTAGAGCATGCGAGCTTGTTCCATTCTACACCCATTCGGGATTGGAGCCACTGAACATCAACCCCATCCTGCCAAAGAAAAGAAAGTCAATCTTGTCACCAGTTTAGAGCTTTCTGAGGAGAGATGGCGCTAACAAAGTAGTTCATTCGATGTTAGATCGTGACTTATGATTTTTCGATCTCAACTGCTGGTGTGAGACAAAAAGAAAAAGGAGCCTTCTTTTGATTCAACCGATTGCGAATCAACAACTGTGACACTAGACAAGCAAGGCAATCAACCGGATCGGGGAAGAGAACTCACTTTGTCGAGTTCGGTCTGGTTCGAGTTCAGAAGGTTCTAAAATATCTAGGCCGAAGGTTGCAGCATTTTTTGGGGTCTGATTCAAGCTCATAGGAAGGCGAAGGGGAGGAGAAAGCCTCTGTTATTAGCTTTTGCTTTTGCGTCCGTGCTCGCGCATTCATTTACTAGAAAGTGAGCCTCTTTAGCTTGAGCACGATCTGCTGCGGATGAATGGAGGGTTCTTGCTGCTTTAGGCCCTTTTATTGAAGTCTTTTATGATGGCATTAGATGCTTCAAACGAAGGATTTGGATAGAGGAAACTTGTCATAGAATTGATGTTTCGATTGAGGCTATAAAGATGGAATCAGTGAAGGGGTAGCCTGGTCAACCAGGCAAGACGGAAGAACTTCCTATATGACAGGATCGGCAAGCCAAGAAAAGCGAGAAGGAGCTCAGTTCGTGGGGTAACCTCTCAATCTCGTAGTGAGCGGGGTTAACTCAATGAGAGTAGACGGTTTTCCACGTGGAATGAATAATATAATCATAGGAAAGAATCGTATGATGAAGAGTGCTAGTTTTTTACAAAGATTTTGGTGCACAAGAGATTCTCTAACTAAAGAGTATGTTTGGGAACTAGCCCAGCGACCCTGGATAGCGATCCCTAGAGAGAGAGGAAGGAAACTGCGCATTCAAGGGCAGAGAGAGCGGGGGTACTTCAGGCTGCTGGTCACGCTCCAGAGCTTCCTAATAGGCGCATAGGAAATAACTAAATGCCCAGCTACTCAATACCAACTAGCAGTTCATATTACAGAGGTAAGCCCTTATCCCAGTCCTTTGGAATGGAGGGACGGGCAAGCAAGATGCCTTTAAGAGTTAAGAGTGTACGGAGGTAGGAAAAGCGGTCTCTTAGACAAATAGTTGTGTAACGAAATAAGACGCTACTCGGATAGCTTCAGCTAGGCGGATACGAAGGAAAGAGCAGATAAAACTGCAGAGATCTCGCTTGACCTTCGCGCTGCTGGTGACGCAGCCTTGGAGTATGTTCACTCAATCCCGCTAGAGTAGGTACATTAATGAGGTACCTCTCGTCCTAGCTACCTCGCTCCAGGGATCCTAGGCCAAACCAACCCAGGGCAGGCAAACTAACAAACATAGAGGGCCCTTGATGCCTTCACAAATGGAGGATGACGAAAGGGGCTCTAAGCCCGGAGTAGCACCCTGTCGATCGATGACCTCAATACGGGAAGCCCGAACCCCCACCTTTAACTACTAGCTACCTACGTCGCTTGAATTCTTAGTCGAGTAAGCCTACGTGGTGCTGGGTTACAGATTAAAGAATTCGCTACAAGCACACTCGGATCCCCTCCTCTCTCTGCGCTCTGTCACTCACTCGCTTGTTCACTTACGCCAAGCAGGCTCTTCTTCTTCTTTGGTAGTTTGTTCCGTCATCGCTTTTCCTTGCTTAGATCTAACCTCTTTTATGACTATTACTTGATATGTGAGATGCCTTAACCTCTATCTTTTTCTACACGGAACTGGCAATAGAATCTCAATGGAGGCTATCCCGAGATGCTCCTATTATCAGATATCTACTAGCGACCCGATTTCACACTCTCCCACACAGAGAGGGAAAGGCCTTATTCCACTAACAGAAAAGCAAGGACGGGAATAACCTCACCTAGAGGTAAAAGCACCCGAGTCCGGGAAGAGAAAACACGACTTGACTTCCCTATTTATTATAAGAGAGTTAGACTCATGGAGATTGTTCTGGTGGAGTCAAATCGAAATTGCATAAAAGATGCTTGATTCGCTAAAGCAATCGAGCAGCGGTAGATTACAGCCAACACAGCACAGTAAGAAAAGACAACGAGCTCAAGAGAAGGGAAAGAGAGACCTTCACGCTCCACACATGGGAAGCGCTCACTACGCTACGTATCTTTATTCATTAAAACTGCGCTTTCCTTGCTTATATTATAGCTCTCAAACAAGAAGATGCTAGTCCTTATGCCACTACCAGCACAGGGAATGCTGAGTCCTACAGGAAAGAGATTAGCTCCTAGCTTGGGGCCCATTCGCTTAGCTACAGGAGCTAATAGCAAGAGAGGGCTACTTCTAATGGCTTCTAACGCAGTCTATCTTGATCTAACCCTACCAGTAGGAGGAAAGAAAGAACTACCTCATCCATTCTATTCTTATCTTTCTTTATCTAACCTAACCTTCAAGAAGCCTTTTGGAAGACCTTAGAGAACCGCAAGTGAGGTAAGGAAGTTCATGGTCAATCATATAGCATTGATATTCTCTATCCCCTTTCTCTAATCCTAGGTAAAGCGATTCGTGCACTCATCCGCCCCACAAGGAGATAGTCCTGGTCGATTGGTTGGGATAGCAGACTTAATAGTTGGAAAAGTCCTATATAAAGTAAAGTAGTCAACTGCTTGGTCGAAGGGGTACAAGCTCAAGGTGAAGTACCAAATACAAAAAGAAGGGCTTTAGCACTTTCTGACTTCTTTGGATGACTCAAAAATATAGGAATGGTGGTATTGTGTCGTCTGGACTCCTTCCCCCTTTTCTAAAGTGGGGCTCTTCTTCCGTTTAGCGATTCCAAAACAGAAGCGGTAACTGTTTTTTCATACCTGACTCATAGAATATGGCGGGGAAGCCGGCCCCAAAAGCAAAAGAAGAGAGCTCAAGCTACGGGTTCAAGCTAACGGGAAGTCGGTGGGAAAGAACTTCTCTTTCAATAAGAAGAGGGTCATAAGTCTACTAAAACAGGTGCCTGAACTGGAGCTGAAGCGTAAGCCACTTAAGAGGTCGAGGACGAGATCTACTTCGATTGTTGAGTCGGGCAGACAAGCGGGTGAAGATGTATATAAAAAGGAAAGGAGTCGAAACCAGATGGCACGACGCCTACTTCAAAGTCTTAAGAAGATCAGAACCTCTCCTATTCAAACATTTCATGTATTGACTGATCAACCTAAGCAAGCTTCCCTCGGTTCCCTCCCACACAAGCAGCTTTCCAGCTTTCTAGGCCTTGATTTACTTACTCTTCTTTATTTAACATTTAACTAAGGCATTACGTCCGTAGGTTCGCCCATCCGTAGTCCGCTTTCACCTCCACACTGGTAGCAGATATGGCTGCCTCAGAAGTACAGAAGTATATTAAGGATGCCTCATTTAATTAAAGGGAGTTGCCGAGTCGGGAAGTTGAAAAGTGAGTTCTTTTCAACAGGCAGGAAAGAAAGACAGAAAGAGTAAAAGAGAAGTAAGGACAGAGAAGAGTCAGACTTTCACATCTAAAGATTCAGCCTGAGGGAAGGATGCTTCCTATCTTTAAGTTCATGTATGAGATAGAGAAAGAATTTCGTCATTCATCCTTTCGTCATTTATGTTAGAAACTATGCCCTTTATATTATAGGTGGAGCTCCTGGAATAGCCACTAAGCAAAGATCGTTTTTCGGTATCGGCATGCAAAGGTTCGAATAAAAAGCATCTTCCTTTCCAGGTCAAGGGATCACTATGACTTCTTCACTATCTTCTAATTAAGGGAAAAGATCCAGGAACCTCTTGCCTTACCTCGGCTCTGACGCATCCCTGTGTACTTCAAATGTCTTAGGTAAAGGTCCCTTTTTCGCATATCTACTATACAGAATCCTTTTCTGGGCATCAATCCTCTTCGGGGATAGAGGTGAGTGAAACTTCGACTTCAAGCAGTAACCAGCTCGCTGCTCTAACGGGTGGGTTTGAGCCAGGGGTTACGAAAGCCCTTCTCATAATTGGAATAAATAATAGAAAGAAATAATAACATATGGGAATAGGAATCGCAAGTCAGCTACTTATATGCTCTTGTTTTCAATAGATAGGATGGTTGCACTAGGAAAGCCCGTGGGCACAAAAGCATTAAGTTAAGACGTTTAGAATAGAATAGTCGCGTAGTCGCCCTACTGAAATGAAAAAGGCTTGCGTACTAAAGTAGCCGCACTATCTTACTACATAGACTCATTCAATAGATCAAAAAGAGGTGGTCGCCCGGTCTTTAGAATAGTCAGTAGCTATAACTACTTTGAGTTCTATCATTGGTTTTATAACTATGTAGCTATAGCCGTAGGGTAGGGCTTCGGCCATAACAGAAAAAGGGGTCGGGTCCAAGCACTTCTTAGGTTGCGAACTCCCTGAAGGAATAATAAGGGCCTCCACCAAGAAGTTGGATCAGGAGAAGAGGGATTCGAACCCTTAACCTGTGGTTTTGGAGACCCTACCATTGGAATCTCCCAACAAACAAGAAATTTGTTATTTTCAAAAATACATCTAAATATGTGTGTCGCAATATCGGTTGTCCCTTCCACACGTATTTCTCGATCTTCCTTTAGAACTGAAACTTGCTCTAGAGGAGTAGGACTTGAACCCTCAATGGCTGGACCGACAACAAAGGAACCTGGTCACTCGCTCGAACCCATATTCCATAGAGTACTTCACTTCCTCTCTCCCTTACAGCCCTCTAGTGTCAGGGTGTAAGGTACTCATACCTTCAAAAGGCGGAAAAGAAAGCAGAAGGATTCCAATTTGATGACGGGGAACTTTCCTAAGCCTAATAACTTACTTGCCTCATCCTATCCCTTCCCTATTGGTCGAGTAAGAAAATCTCTCCACTTGAGAGACACTCGTCTGGAGACTCCAACTCCCAGGAACTCTCTCTCTCTGCAAGAGAATCTATCCCTTTCTTCCCGGGAGTGACATATGAAAAGGAAACTTCCTAAGGCGGAATCCCAAGCGGAGGGGGCTAGTTAAGATACCCACGAGCAGATGTTCTCGAATAGGCAGGGCAGCTATTGAATCCCCTCTTTCGGAATAGAATAGGCACATCTATTAGACCGTTTGAACCCCAAAGGGAAGGCAAGTGCCATGGAACTTCGCTTCTTTCTTCTTCTTTGTTTATTGGCTACATATCTGAGCTTTCATCTTCAGCTGTTAACCCATTAAACCTTGGTTGGAGGCTTTTGTAGCTCCCTTTCTTTAGCTCCCAACTAGGCTAGACTGAAGAAAGCTGCTCTACGATTTGAAACATGGCTTTTAGTCAAAGTCACGATGAGATCAGGCTTACTTGTAGTTGGACTCGCACATGGGTTTTTTTCTTCCTCATCATCGATTTGTGGAAAAGGCTTATGAACTACTTCTTT
The DNA here is from genome assembly GCA_963555705.1 of Ligustrum vulgare. Classification (NCBI taxonomy): domain Eukaryota; kingdom Viridiplantae; phylum Streptophyta; class Magnoliopsida; order Lamiales; family Oleaceae; genus Ligustrum; species Ligustrum vulgare. The sequence goes on along the minus strand of OY743191.1, from coordinate 620,795 downwards.
TGGCACCGCCAACGAGATAGCTAAAAATGGGTTTAGCCCTAGCTGTTGATGAACGCACTTGAAGTGCTTTCGACTAACTTCCTAACCTACCACCCTTTTCACCTTGGACTATAGAGTTGGAATCCTTCCTTGCGTCATGGCTTGGATCGGGGATCCCATCGCGGTTTCGCTAAAACAGTTCCGCCAACAGTCCCTCTTTCGGTAGCGCCCTTGAGTTAAACTCTCTTGGGGTATTCCAATCGAGAGTGGCCCTCTTTCTATTGATCGAGGGCATGTTCTCGCACTAAAGTAGCTTTCCTTCCCGGGAACTGAGTCCTACCCTTCTCCCTCGGATTGGAACTCTCTTAAAATTACCGATTTGATGCATCGTAATATAATGATCGAAATCTTCGTCGGGGTGAAGACCGGATGAACAACTAAAGGCATATGACGCTCCCTAGCTAGGAACTTTTTCTTCGAATTCCACTTCCTTCGGTGCGGTTCCTGCCTTAGAGTTCCACTCAGGTTGAGCTACTAACTCTGGCTCAAGCTCAACTAAAATAAAAGGAAAGTCTAGCAGCTTGGCTCTTTTCCGGGTTCCTCTTTGAGTTGAGGTTCGGGCCGTGGACTTCAATCCTGTTAGGAGTTCGACTTTCTGTTCGTTCAGTCGCATAAAAGGACTTCTTTTCGGTCAGGCGAGTAGAGGATACGCTTTGGATGAGTAGTTCTTGTCCTAGGGACTACAGCTCCCTTTTACCCTAACAAAACTCTTTTGGTTTACTTTACAATAATGTTCTTGTTTGTGGTACTTGTTGGCAATTCAATGATGTGTCTTACATCTGAGGTATCCTAAATTGTGGTAAAGGGTAATGCATAAAAGCCCTAGAGGATTAAAGAGAATCTCTATCTAATGGGACTAGTCAAAAGAGATGTATGTGGTCCAATCAATTCAATTGAGAAAGTTCTCTTAACCTTTACTATTGATCTATCACAGTGAAGTTTCTATATGTGTTTGTTTACAGCCAAGGACGACGGAAGGCACCAACGCTAGGGAGACTCCAGAAAAGATGATGTTTCAGGCTCGTCAACACCGAACCCATGGGTGCAACTACAAAGATTTGTCCTGGTCCGACTCCCCTTCTTGAATATTGGTCTCACTACCACAAAGAATAACACCAATAAGAAATTCATTAAAGAGATCTAAGAACTGCCTATTAACTCACCGGTAGGCATATTAAGAATATTCTCTTTTAACTGCATTCTAAAATCTTAAACCTTCCACTCAAAGACATGAATTAAGTTTCTCCGTAGGTCAAGATTAACTGGTTTCTTTCTTTAATGAATTTCTTTTATCTTTTTTATTCTAACCTCATTTTTTGTAAAAGATATAGTTTTTTCTTGTGCAAATATCCACTATGATAAAATAAGCCGTACCCTGACCATCGCCCATTAGTGCCCTTTACCTGACGGTCTCCGTTGGCCACTTTGTCGGCTAGAAAATCATATCAAGGGGCTAGGCACATGAAGAAACTACTCTTCCAGCTTTTCTCTCTTAGAGCTTACTCCTCTTATAGGACTAGTCAGCAATTGCAAGAACGGCTTCCTTTCCTTGTGAATATGGCTACTTTACTAGGCTATTCTTCGCATCGAAGAAAGTAAGGACGTTAAATAGGGGCACTCTATCTTGCAAGTGAACTAAAGGCTAGGCTCAATCATGCCTTTGCTCGAAGGCCTTGTTCTGTACTGTAGCAAAAGAAGAAGCTTTGGGAAGAAACGCTCCTTGAACGGAGAGGAAGCAAAGCAGGCTAACTAAACCTAGGGAAACCCATTAAAAGAAGACCCCTTGGCATAGAAGCAGTGAAAGAAGAGGCTGTTGGAGGAATGGTTGAAGGGATCGATCCCATATCCGGTGAAAGACCAAGGCAATAAAGAAGAAATACCAGGTCAAAGAGGAGAAAGCTTGCTGACTCAAGAACTCATTCGTCCTTTAGCTTCGACTTGCTGACTTGGTTCCTTAAAACCTATTTCTCCGACTTGGTCTGCTCTCCTTGCCTTGAAGTGGGTGTTTCGCTTTGGTGCTATCCTTCCCTTTTACTTCGATCTCCTCTTTCCTTTCCAGGTTAGGGATTTTGTGCTTTTCTCGAGCATTGCACATAAATAGCCTTTATCTTACGTAAGCTTCTGGTAAGGTGAATACACAGACTTTGATAGGTACGGGCCCAGAAGGTAAGGCAGTCTGTCAGGCTAGCCTTATGGGGAGCTCGGATTACCTGAGTGAGTGTGAGACTCAACCTATGGAGAGTGACTTCCTGCCTTTATTAAGAATATTCATAGCATCTTTCTACTTTAGGAGTGTTTTTTGTCCCTGCAGTTGCTTTTGCTTTGTGCTCTTCTTGAGCGAAGTCCGAGAAGAAACATTTAGTGCTTTTCACCTTTCCGCCAAACCAGAACAAGAGCCAAGCGGGTCGATCATAATGTCGCAGCGCTATAAAACATTCTCCTAGTCTTACTATCTCTATTCTAAGTAGCGCCCGACACACGCTAAGCAGATCTTTACCAAAGCCATATCTCCATAAGCCTCCAAAGCTGCCTATTCATTGGTAGTGAAAAAAGCAACAACATATCTATGTTTACGAAGAAAGTATCCAAGAGCTGCTCGCCACAAGACATTCTCACCTTTCAGCATATTGAGAGAAAGAAAGATAGGAGTGGTTTATGCCCTAAAGTAGGAAGAGCAAGCTCAACATGATAGCTCAATGTGTTCAACTCTTGCTAGAAAGACTATGATCAATAGTTCGCTTTTTTCCCAATTTCTAAGCGTAAAACCGAGAGTTTGAGGACCCGGCTAGGGAACCCACTTCAGGTTTTTCACGAGAGTTACGAGATGCGCCCGAACTCGAGAACCTTCGCTGAGCTAGGCAAGGCCTCGCTAAGCTTGGTCATTCCTTGGTCGTAACTTCAGTGTGACTCGTGAGGGCTACGAAGAGCTTGGTCTGCTGGGGCTCACTCGGAGACAAGTCAACCAATAAAATAAAAAAAAAGGGGGTTTAGTTGTTCATGACTTTGTGGAGGCAGAAGCGAAGAATAAAGAAGTGGAGCGGAAGAATGAATGACGAGCGTAGGCAAAAGGAATTCCCCCAGTTCTCGAAAGGTGGTATTCCAAGCCGGGATTCCGCAGGACGTAGCTTGACGCATTTCCTACATGGAAGCTGACCGAGAACTCCCTGAGCTGGTGCTCGCTGGAGCCGCCGAACTAATAAAGCACAAGCATGAGTATGCTTCAAAAGCCAGACTAAATAGCCAGACAACTCTCGTCTGTAGATTGGAAGAGCTGAAGTAACTGTTCGTTGGGAGGGGACACCCGACTTAGGCAGCCCAGTCTACAGTCCCCTGATAGTTTCCGTATCGAAGTGTTGTTCCATGTGGGTCAAACACAATGGGAGCGTTTTCGTTCCTCAATTCCAGTTCTCATTTTCTTTCTTTTAGTTACATAGTGCCATTGTCCTAGTTTTGTCATAGATTTTTGAATCCCCCTCAGTATGTTCATTCGTGTAGGGTTAGGAGGCCGTATAGCGCATTGGTTGTGTTCACTCATGGCTCGGCGCTTTCATTATCCTTTGATCTCTGCTTCCCTTCCTTCTTTTCAAGTTCAACTCCTTTTCTTTCAAACCTTGACTTTTTTTGCTCGCTTCATACATACCTTTGATCCATGTCGTCGTAAATTCGTTTTATTTGAGCTTATTCATCCCTCTTTTCATGTTTCGAGCCTTCGCTCTGGCATAACATAAAAAGAGGTCCAGGATCGAGTCGTCTGTTCATAGTTTCACTTCGCTTCTGCCATCCCCCGTCTCCAAGGGCTGGTTTTCGCTTGCTCTTTATCACACTTGGTCATTCCTCGGAAATAAGTTCGGTTCCTCGGGCGGGACTTAAAACTGAATGCGATCCTTGGTCGCCGTATCTCATCATCCCGGATTATTGGATTGACCAAATAGCATACCTGCCTGCCCCGTTCTTTGTACATAAACGAGCCTATTGATGATGCGGTAAGTCAGTCAGTAAGCGCTTTATTTGATTGGTATGTATTGCGCCGCATCGGGCGAATTGCTTGTACAGTTACCTTTCCGCGAAGAGAGAGCTGAGCTAGCTATAGCTAGCCTCCGGAGCGGCGGATCGGAGCGGGGAAGAGCTTAGCTAGCCCGATGCTAGGGTGAGGGGGGATCCTTGTTGCTTATTTAACCCAACCCATGTCATTTTAGTTCACTCCTGACTCTGGGGCGGGGGTTTCCATCCACTTCAGTTCCCTTCTATGGCCATAGTTCAAGCAGAGAAAAGGCGGGAAATTTATTTTACGGGGAATCTCTCGTGAGGCAAGTAGCTACTGTAGGGTGGTCGAAGTAGAATGAATGAGAACAAATCACGATCTATCAAGCTCTTTTGTACCACTTCAATCGCTAGCCTGTAATCCAGCCTAGCAGACTGAAGCAAGGAATCCTAGAGTTCCCAAAGCTTCGTTTAGGAGACTAGCTTTCGCCTACGGATCTCTTTAAAGTAAAGTACAATATCGACTTGAATGAAACTATAGCACAGAGGAATGCTAGCGAGCGCTCATATGCAAGAACAGGTGCTCACCCAGACTAGAAGGTAAAGGCGGGTGCCGCATAGGGGGCTAGAGGTTCTGAAAGAAAGCCCCTTCTACTTCTACATTAGCATACATTACTTAGTAAGTTGCTTAGTAACCACATCACCATTAGCACACCATATTTGATATAGCATTTAGTAATTTAGTAATTTAGTACAGTAAGCAAGCGAGTGACTGGAACAGTAGATACAGTAGACTTCTTCCCTTGCCTCCCTCCTTCCCCTGAACCCCCTCACAAGCAAAGCATTTATTCATTACATACATACGTACTGGAACAAGGAACGGAAGGTACAAGACGGGGAAGCAAGAGTAGGGAGCGGCGGCTAAGCCTGATCCGGAGATGGCACCATTGTCGCTGAAAGACAAGAAATATTGGACTAGACTCTTCCTTATGTAGATGTAGTGTATAAGCTCTCCGTGTTGGGATAGGCGTTCGGATTGGAATCGATGACTTATTAATGGCCCACCCTTTCTTTGAACCTTGTCAATGATCGAACTTAAAGATATGAACTGAGTGCCATTTGATGAGTAACTGAGAACAAAGGAGAGGGATATGGAAAGAATGAAGTAATGAAAGAGGAAGTCATTGCTAGTAGTAACGACTTGTCACGATCCATTGGTTCATATAGAATCCATGTCCTAGGTGTATCAAAAAACATTCTTTTCGCTAAGCGTATATAATAAAATAGAGTGAAAGGGTCCACCCCGAAAGCAAGGGGATACTAACTAACAGCTGAGTCCTCTCCGAACCGCAGGAGATAGTTGCCCATCATACGGCTCACCAACTTCACTTGCCTCTATGGGAGGCTCGCTCCGGGCAGGTTCGGATCACTTACAATACACGGCTCTACGAAGGTGGGTTAGGAAAGTTTTCAATATGATTTTTTTCCTGTATTTGTTCGATGAGAAATGCGAGTCTGTTTTGTCCACTTTCTCCATCCCCCTCTATCAAAATGAGAAAAAAGGAATTTCTTCTTCTTATTCCCGTGTTTGATCTCTTCCATCTCTGCCTCGCTCGTTGTCACCTATGTTGAAGAAAGGTTTGGAACCCTGTAGAGAATGAAGAGGGGCCAAGGCTCTTCCTCTCAACAGTGCTTTTCGAGGCTCCAATCTCCTCCCTGAATAAGTAAGGCCCGTTAGCCTGGGCGAAGATGGGGATAAAGAGTAAGGATGGAAGCCCCCTTAGCTCTGCCAGGCACTGGACAGGGGTTAGTAAATGTGTAGAGCCAAGTGTAGTGTGGTCTAGTAGTAGGCACTTCTAGGCCCCTTCCCGGCTACTGGATTACTCCAGTGCTTCGGGTACTACGGACCCTCTGCCATCCATTGCAGCGGAGCCGTTTCATGAGCAGGGGGGCTAAGCACAGTTCTTTGAATCAAACGTTGAATGAAATCGATTCTTTTTTAGATATCCAAATAGAAATCGGATAGGATAGATGGATGGATCTATCTTTCTATTCATATAGATTACTAAAAAAAATGGATTTATTAAGTAGCGTAGCAAGAAGCCCCAAATCCTTGATTTGGCCAGGAAAGACTGCACTGCTTTGGGCCCAGGAAGCGAAGGGAATGAGCTCGGCTGCTTCTCCTCCACACTTCTTTTTCTCCGTGCCCGTTCCGCATGCGCTTCGCGCGCAATTGGCGCTTTGCTCTCCTCTTATTCTTCATTGGACGGTTCGGATGGACTTCGCCGTTCTTTCCCAACTAAAATAGAAAAGGTAGGTTATAAACCTCGAGATGTCGATTCGTTTTCCGCCCCCAATGAGATGGGGAATTTGTAACCCCCTATTTAGACTTTCGGGCCCTTCATCTTTCTGAATCGAGACCCGGCCCGGCTCGCGTCGTTCCAACAACCGGCGGGGAGCACCTCAGTATACGATCGCGCGCAGTAACTGGGAGTCCTATTACACTTAAGGCCAACTTCAATTCACCAAACCAAGGTTCATCTCGTGTAGTGATTGTGGACTCGTACAAGGATATTGAGTAGACGGTTGATGTATCAGACTCGACCCTATCTTTCGTAGCATGCATTCCCATCCGTGTCGCAACTGATTCGGTAAGCTACGTGTCCGGTGCACGGAGAACTGCCTTCGGTCCCCAAAACTGACTTACTCGTGGCAACCTTCCGGCCGCCCAACGACCTATAACGCTAGTCACTACTCCCACTGGGGCTAGGAAGTAAGCCCCACAACCCAAAGCGGCGAAAAACAAATAGAATTTGCTACAAAAGCCGGCTAACGGGGGTATTCCTGCGTATGAGAACATAGTAATGGAGAAGGTAATAGCCAAAATAGGATTCGTTTTGGCTAGAGCGCCCAAATCAGCTATATATTTGACACGGGTTTGCCGTAATGCTGAAACTATGGCGAATGCATCTAGCGTCATTGATGCATAAATAAAGATACCAATTAGTAGTGATTGAATTCCTTCTATGGTTCCACATGAGAAACCAGTACGAATATAACCTACATGTCCAATTGAACTATGAGCTAGAAGTCTTTTGACTTTCGTTTGGGCCATGGCGGCCAGTGCTCCTAAGATCATAGAAGCAATGCTGCAGAAAAAGAAGATTTGTTGCAATGTAGCTCCATAAGAACCATAAATAGAAACACGTGAAATATTAGCAGAAATAGAGATTTTAGGCGCAATAGAAAGGAATGCTGTAACCGGGGTGGGTGAACCCTCATAGATATCAGGTGCCCACATATATAGAGTCAAAAGAGATATTGAGTCCGAAGGGGAGGGGGTTTTCTTCGGGGCTCGAGAGATGGAATAGAGAGGGCCCTACAAGTTTTGAATTCGCCGCTGGGGAATTCACACGAAAGGGAACGAGGAATTCTCAACGAAAAAAGTGCTCTCTGAACCGAACGTGAAAGTCGTTTTCCATCAGACGGCTGTTCCCGTAACTCTACTCTCGACTTGGATTATATATCCAAAAAGGTCCGCTCTCGGCCATTCCACACGCTGCCTAGCAGAGGCGTGGTTATCTGAAGTGGATTCTCTCCTTTGTAGTAGATGCCGAACCTGCTGTGCCCCATTGACTAAGAAGGGGGCGGGCGCAGCAGCTACATGGACCCCTTCCTTTCTGTTGTTGCCAGCGCTTTCCCGGGCCGAGCCGGAATAAAGGGCAGGCAAAGCCCGAAGGCTGCTATCCCAATAGGCCAGCGGGCGGAACGAGGAGAGGGCCCGGCAAATCATACCACGGCGGTCAAAAAAGCGTGTTCCCTTCAGATAAGACGCACCGTAGGCCATCCTCGGCCTTCTTCGTTTTCGATGAAAAACAAATCAAATCTCGATCTCCGAAAGCGTTTTACTTCCCCCGCCGCATCTCCCTCCCTTCGTCGAGCCTTTCCTTTAATGGTTGGGGGAAGCATTCCCTTATCTGAACTTGGCGGGCATTCTTTTCAGCCGGGGGTGGTTTTGGTTTTTTTTGAACATAGGCTCAAACATGATTTGAAGGATCCTAGCTACGCCATGCCTTCAATACTTCTTCTGGAAAGCTGCAGGGATGACAAAAAGAGGGCGCTTTCCTGTATTGCACTGAAAAAAAAGGACCTAAGATAAGAGCGTCTTCTCTTAGTCTCTTAGGTTTCTTCCTCCCGCGCCCGCCGCCGCCGCCCGGCCCGCGTTATAGGGGAAGATTAGCAAAGCGGGAAAAGACAGAGGGAGGGGGAGCAGCA
>OY743191.1:515000-597500 GCA_963555705.1 Ligustrum vulgare | reverse complement strand
ACACTCGCAGAAAGGGGAAGCTAAAAGCAAAACAACCTTTATTCAACTACCAGACAAGCAAGGACGGGAAGCTACTCACCGAGGGAAAAGAGCAACCCTACGAGGGGGAAGGGCAACTGCTTCTCTTACTACGCAATTAGTAGGGAACAGAGCAGGACCCTACTCTTGCCTTTAGGAACAATAGCGACTTCTTCTGGAAAGCAGGAAACTACTTACTGATATAGAGGCACACTACTATCAGGAAAGGGGCCTGGTCGTTTCTATGTCCCCAGTTGCATTTGGTAGGCAATCCAGAGGCAGGAGATCACCCAATGACTCACTCAATCTAAATGGAGTGAGGCCTAGCGTCGGAGTTGCGTAACTATGATCAGGTAGAAAGCCTCAGTTAGAGTAGAGTGACCGGGCTATGAAGTTAACCCATTCGGGTTGGGTTGAGCAGACGATCATGCGGACTATTTTTCGTCTTAAAGATCGTCAGCTCTTGCTCTCTTCTCTTTGGCAGTCAGATAGCGGGCAAGGACAGAGGTTATAATAGATTAGATGTTCTGCTAGGCTAGAGGACTAACAGCGGCAGCTGCAACCTATATATCCGATGCGTTTATCTGCTGTAGTTTATGTCCTTCTGAGTACTGGTATTAAAATCAAAGAAATTCTTAAGAAAAGATGCAGTAAAGAGAAGAACTCCCAGGGCTCTCTTCTCATAGCGTAGCAAGCTCGTGATCCCCCTCTATCATCGTATGAGGGGAGCGCGAGAGCAGCGTAGCCGCACTATCCTTCTTTTAGGACTTACATGAATCTCTTTCCCTTCCCTCCATACTGGTCTAAGGGCATCTCTCTTATTTATAGTAGGAGGTTTGCTATGTCCACACCCGATTCTATTACCAAATCCGTTGTCTATCCTAATTGGTTGTACCCCTCTGAGCTTGAATATGAGCTAAAAGCAGTTTGCTCTTCCCGTTGTTAGTGCTAGTTCGATTTCAGATTTCTAAATCGAATTCATACTCATAGAAAGAAAAGGACATTGGATTTGATACATGAAAACAACCGGAAAGAGAAAGACCAATTACTACATGTTAGCGAAGGCGACCAATGTCAAACTCAAGCCTTGCCAGCTTAAATAGAATATGGAGCTTCCTTAGTTAGTAGGCTACCGAGCTCTATGTGGTGGACGGTTTATGCCTTGTCGATCTTGCTCCTTGAATGAAGCCTTCCTCACCTTATCAATAAATAGGTATGTTTGGAGCGGGGAAAGTGAACTACTCCTTACCGTATTATCACCTTGCTTCTTATTCCCTGTCCTCCACAATGAGAAACATAATTGCGTGGAACGTAAGGGGGCCGCTAGGACCAATAAAAGAAGGTTAATTTACTCAATCTTTAAAAACGTCAATTGTGTGCTTACTATAAACTAGGGTAAAACATGCTCACTTTTCTCGTTTGCTTGATGTTCGAGACGGGTATTCCCACAAAACAAAAGCGCTAGCTAGACCCCTGGTCCTTTACTTTAATCAACAAGGCTGCTTTCCCTGCTAACCCTTCTCGGAGATTGCATTGCCAGGTGTGATACGATCCCTTCTCGCCAAGGAAAGAAGTCCAATAGCAGCTGATCTTAGCTTTGAGTGCTTATTCCTTTTGTTCCCAGCTACATCTGAGAGTGGTCAAGAGCTTATTGGAATCAGAGCTTTTTCAAGCATTCTCATAGTAAGAAGGTCAACCGAAGCCAATCCATCTCTGTTAACGAATGCTCCTACTCCTATCGGTTCTATATCCAATTCCTACTGCTAAGGATAAGTAAGTAGGCAAGGGGAGACTTTCTTCTTCTAACTAAAAAAGCATAGGAAAATGGATTCTTCTCGAATTCCTTACAAAGATGCTTTTTTGATTCCCCTACATCTACGAATAGCTAAATGCTTTCCCACGTAGGGCTAACGATAAGGGAGGAGTTAAAAGGCGCTTTCTTTCACCCCTAAAGAAGGGGAAGGTCTTTAAGGAATTATATTCTTATTAGTAGCAGACGGCTACCTTTAAAGATATAAGTACCCCTTTGTTCCAGCCCAGTCTCAAGATTTTTAATTTCAGGTTTCATAAGATAGGGTAGCATATAGCTTAGCCTCACTCCTCTAGCTCTAGAAAGAATTTATTGTTCATTGACATCTGAGATTAGATGAATAATGGCACTTTTCCAATAGTACGGAAATCCACGCAAGTAAAGAAGTAACGATGCACTAGAATGCACGAATCCGATGTCCTAAGCATAGTGAGAGTAGGAATGCTTGGTAACATGCAGTCAGTCCGAGCTAGACAGTAGTAAGAATAAGTAAGGAAAGTAGCTAGGGAAGTAGGCTTAGCTCTTGTGCACATCTTTTGAGGGTTTACTTGCTTACTTCTTAGAGTAAGGTGAGATCCTTTATCAATGAGTTTCTTTCTCGATGCGAAGAAGATCCCTAGTCTTAGCCCTTGCGGTTCGAAGGTGCTTGATTCCTCAGTCGGAGGGGTTGAGGGAGGGATGGAAGAACTTCCGGAAAGGGTAACACGGGGAACTTCACTCGCCTAAAGGGCGTAGCGAGAGAGAGATTTATATATATAAACTAGACAGCTTGATGAGAGCCGGGTGGGAATCTAGCCCAACAAATAGTCTTTCTCGTCGGACCCATATACCCATGACTGATTTCAGACTTTATCACACCTATTTCGGAGGATGGTCAACAGACTTGGGAAGTCACCTTCTTCTTTCTCATGCTATTCTATTACAATGTCTCAACTAATGCCTATTGCCTTGCAGGAAGTCGCCTAGGAAGAAAAGAAAGAAGCAAGAACCGGAGGCCTATTCTAAAATTCAGTGCATGAACCTATCAAGAAAACGGAATCCGATCCTTTCCTTTTAGTCGGAGTGGCTTCTCGCTCCTTCTTATGCCGGAGCTGAATGAAGGCTTTCGTCTTCGCATTTTCTCGTCAATCGAACCAGTCCGGTTCTCGTCAGCTCAGAGCGGGAGGGAAGCGGGATTGGTTCACGGGTCTGTACTATTCTCGGTCATTTCCGCAAGCCTGCCTTTGCACTTCTTCCACTGATCCCACAAGCCGCCCCTACTAATCTAAGCACTGAAGCAGGTAATCCAAGCGCTATACAAATCAAAGCTATCCAAGCGGATAGGCACCAACAGAGGAATAGGTTCTTCGATCAAACGGCCCTAGGAAGGGAGAGTAAGAGCACAGCGTATCACACGTCTTGGAAGGTACGGGAAGCAAGGGAAGGGGCTAGTCGAACTTGAGTCATCTTTGAGCGATGCTTCAGCATATCAAGCTTTCCAGTCCAGGTTCGTTATCAAGTTCCAGTTCCAATTTCGATTTTCGCGTATATTGATGTGATTGTTCCGCAAGTCGACATGAAACTCGCTAGCATGGAATTGCAACAATAAGGAATGAAGGTTCCGGTTGCAGTAATAGATGTCTCAAAGCTAGACTTGAAGCATGCTTCAAGTGGGAACTGTCTCATCCATCTGAGCAGGACAACTGAATGAATGCCGCTGACCAGCGTGACCGGTCGATTAGTGGCCATGATTAAGACGCACATAAACCGAGCTATTCACGGGGAAAAAGGTCAGAGGGCCATATTGGAATCGTGGCCATCAACAAGCACTATGTCTTCCTTATTATAATATGGGATAATTGAAAGGAAGCTTAGTGAATGTTTAAACTCTTACTTGATTACGGTGGGCAGGTTGTTGTATTCACAAGTGGATGGCGCTTGGACATACAGAGGGAATGGGTGATTCATCGAGCTGGAACTCTCGTAGAACACTACGGTGAGACCAACTCCAGCCAGTATCCTAGCGGAATGTGGCACCGGTTCGTTTCATGGGAACACCTACATCCACAGCGGTGAGCCAGTACTCTCTTGCTCCAATGTATGCGACCCGATTCACTGGTATGAGAGATGATAGACCAATCCTATCATTACTAAGGGTGAATCAAATCCACATGTCGCACGTTGTTGGACCTTCCTTAGCCGATTGGGCTGTAACGAATATGAAATACATACTCACACCAAACAACACGTGTTAGAACATGCTGATTCACCAGGCAAGAGGTGCCATCTGCCTGTTGGAAGGAAGCCGGGACTCATGCAAACAAAAAAGCGCCCTTACGCTCTAGTTGGATCGGGGGGCCGCAACTAAGATCAGAGGGATAAACTTTCCCGTTATCGGAACAAACATTTGATTTCCAGGGTTCCTCACTTGTTTTTTCCTTTCTTTTTTACGAAATGAAATTCCGGACGACCGGAGCGGAAAACCTCTCCCGACAATTGGAGAAGGAAAAAGCCATTCCTACGGGCCTGGAACTGTGATGAATGAAGTAAGAATTTCGGGCTAGGGCCTGAGAATGTACATCTAGGTGCTTGTCTAGTTCCCGGTGAGACCGTTGACTTTGCGAGGAGCGTGAAGATTAAGGACCTGCAGACGGCAGAATTAGCTTATGTTAATAAGGATTTAGATGAGGTGGTGGGATGCCGAATCGTTGGTAGTCTTCTTTCTGTGGACGATGCATGGAACTTCGATCTAAGTCGAGCTAGCCCTAGTATGGACGGTCTTGAGTGCCGGGACCTTAACCATATGATTCTTATCTACCATAGGGTATTCCCAGTGATTACATACCCTTGGAAATCTCACCTGTAATTATGAAAACTTCGTAAAAAAATTGTTGGTTAATGGAAAAGAATGGGTAACCCTTCAAAGGAAAAAGTGGTGGCAACGTGACCGTGGTTAGTAGTCAACGCATAGAAAGCTTACTACGAAAAGAACCAGAATGAGCTTATGATAAACTTACATTTTCTAAAGAATTATTAAAACAAAGAGCGTAGCGGCTATGAATGCCCTATTAGCAATTGAATCAGTTCTTGGCGTACCAGCTGTGAGAGTATCAGGTGCTTTAGTAGCCGTTGTTTCATAACCAGTGTTAGCAATGGAGTGGTGTTTTGGTCAAGAAGTTACTTGCTTCGTCTTGAATATTCTAATTCTATTCCTTCTATGGACATGAAAAAGTCATTGGATGGAGTCATATCCTTTCTCTTTTTATATTAAGAATTATCAGAGACCACCAGCTAGCCCTATTAAGTTAAGGTAGAGCTCTCACTAATGATCCTAAGACCCTCTCTCTCCTTACTTTAATGAATAAAGGAATGAACCATAATAAGGTTCTCTCTTTCTTATGATGATTCTGGGGCCAGAGGTAGACAATTTCGGGAACATCGACCACAGGATGAAGAGTCCCTGCCTTTGTGGGGAGAGCAAGAAGGATTTGAACTAGGAGAATCAAGACAAGCAAGACAGGTGCGGAGCGAGGTCAATAAAGTAAGTAATCTCAATGCCCATCATCCTAACCGGTGGACTCCTTTTCGACTGCTGTGTCCTATTTAGACAATAATGGAATTGCGCCTATCTGACTGATCGACAGTTCTAACATGAATTTCTAACTACCTTTATTCACATGAAAAAAGGAATGTTTCCTTTACTCGTACAATAGGAATGAAGAGAAGGAAACCGCTATACATTTTAAGTCTTAACCGCCGGAACGTCTTTCTTCTCTCCAGCTTACATCAGCAACATGAGCTACTTTAGCAAACGGAACTCAATAAAGAAGCACATGTTACAACATCTTGAAGTCAAAGCTATACAGACTCTATTACTTGAATACCTGTACAACATAAACTTAGGGGGCATAGGATGGACGAGGCGAGGACCTTGCATCCTAAATTAGCTTGTTTTAGGCATTACTATTCTACCACTCCCACTGTGTAAAGTGCAACCTTGTATTCACCGGCCTTCGACTTGATTCACTGACAGACCGATCAAAGCGGGAGATGATCATTTCGTTGCAATAGCAGTTTTCCAGCTTGGCCCTTCCATCCGGGACAGATTCTGCGAGCACTTCTCGACCTGACCTGATCTTCCGGCTTGGGGGATCTGTGATTTCCAAAGCTCGTTATTCTTCGACTCCAACGTCATCGAGTTTAGATCAGAGCTATGTCTCGACTCGGATCGAATAGAGCATAAGATCCACTCTCCTATCATGTGCTGCTAGTGGGCGGTTCGAGCTGTCTTAGGGCTAAGTTAGCTATTGCTCTTTGCTGTTCCCGAGGAAAACTGGAATCTTTCTATTGGCTATTCAAAGCATCGAGAAAGTGAGCCGGTATTCGTAGATGGGAGCTAGCTGCACCTGAACTCGAAGGGCTTGCAAGGTCGAAGGTGCTGCAGATGAAGAACTGGTCTGTGATAGAACCAATCTTCCCTTTCGCTTCGACTCTCCGGTTAGTAGGTTCGATAGTTGGTTGTTGTGTCTGTTGACCTTGACTATTTTCTGTATCGGTATTCGCTTTCCCGTCTTTAACCAAGCCTGGCTGTCTGTCTTGACTGCTCTTACTGTTCTCGAATAAATGGACAAAATCCCCGGTTTCCTTTACTTTTTGCCGTGCCTCACGTCCACTCTATATATATCCGACCTTTTCTCTAGTCCGGGCGTCCAGTATAAGTATGTCAAGGATTGGGCAAATAGGTTTTGGCACAGACAGAAGCGTCCCTCCTTGCCTGGATTTCGGACACATAGGAGCATCCTAAGTAGGAGCAATATTGGATTATATATCTATCATGTTTAACAAAAACATAACATCGCCGGGCACGGCGCATAATATACATCATATTCTATCGTATAGATCTTATACAGATGCCTGTTGCACCCTTCGACCAGAGCTTCAATTGGCCGCTGATCCTGACTTGGACGAACCTGAGCCCTGTTTGCAGAATTCACTTCCTCACTAACAGCAGTAACCTCGACCCCACCTTAACTATATGCCTAGAGCTTTAAGTAGGATCTATAACAAACCAGCCTTTTGAATGTCTAAAATATCCGAGCATCTTTCAACCGGAAGGATATAAGCCAAACGACCTTCATCCCCTTTTTGCTTTCAGCTCTTTCAAACAATTCCTTATGGACATCTTCCTTTTCTGGATAGCATCCGATTCGATAGCAGATAGAGTTACTCTTCTTCAATGGTTCTTCCTCATTCAGGAAAAAAAATATCTCATTCTCAAGCACTAGCCGCAAAGAGCTCTCAGTCTTTCTATCAATCCTTGCTTGATTGGTAAACAGTTAATCTGTAGTAAGAAAGAGTTCCTTTTTGATCTCCTTCTTTTTCAATGGCAGCTAGTACGAGGATTAGCAATGCAATGAAGAGACTAGATAAGTAAGTCAGCAACCCCCTCTTTTAAGTCGGAGAAGATGAAATCACGGCCCTTGCCTTAGGCTTGAAGTTTGAAGTTCACTTCTTTCAGATTTCATCTTTCTTACCCCCACTAAAAGCTGGGTGCATCAGTGCATCACGCTAGCTCCAACTCTAGATTAGAGATGGGAAGTGAAAGCTGAAATGAGAGGAGATGAACGAGACGCGAGCGTGAGGGAAGATCTCTCGAATAAGAAGGACTTTCTTTCGGTGGGGAACATCTTTCATCACAGTCAAGTGGGAAACTAGCTCCTAAGTCTTGGTGTGGAGTGAACCAGCTCTTTTAAGGTCACATATGAGACCGATCAAGTGAAGGAATTAGTGCAGGAAATTGATCCTATCTTTTGGAAGAGACTGACTGATGGCGAACTCTCTTTCGTTTAGCTTTTACAGATACAGAGAAAAAGTAAGGAGGGATGGTATACAATAAGAAAAAAAAGATTACGCGATTGGTCTCAAAGATGATGATCAGACAGGCAAGTCTAGCTCACAAGCTAAGTTTAGAAAATCCGTGGATCAATGTTTGGTAGCCCTTATCAAAAGATTGGATTCCCACATGTGGGACAGCTTAGACGAGGTCTGCTTGGAGTCCCGGTTGAGACAAGGAAAGGTCTTTAGAAAGCTTACCCTCTTTATGAGAATGATTTACGAGATCCTTTTTTCTTTTAGTTTGTAGTAAATAAAGTACCTGTCTGTGGGATTCGACTTGCCAACTGATCCGAGTTGGGTCAGGAAAGGAAGTGAAAAGCGAAAGAAAAGCCTTTATTATTTATTAGATTAGTCTTTCCATGTGCTCTTGACGCGATGTCTCCTATGTGATCGAAACGTAAGGTGAGTCAACTAGATCAGGGTATCGAGCTGGGGAAGACGAAACTCGTGCATGTGAAAAGAAAGGGTGGATTCCCTCTCGTAACTCAATAGGTGATTTGCAGCTACACCGGGAGAAGAGTGGGCATCTTTTTTTCTATTATTTTATCTTTGACTTCGGATTGAGACTTGAAGCTTTAGCCGGAAGGAAGACAAGACCAGGAACCCAAACCCACTGTTTTGTGCCACGCGGTTGAGCTTTCCCCTTTCCCATTGTGACTTCCATTCTTGTTTTCTAATAGAGGGAAAGCCACTCTCCTTTATTGGAGGGTATGCCTTTACTTGTCGTTAGGAGAAGTAGCTTCTAAGGTATCATCTTGTAGTTCTAGGATTGGTTTCTGTCCTGCCTAGTAAGACTGGTAAGGATCGTCTAGTTCTTCGAGATTATCTTTTGAAGAGGCATTTGTTCTTGGACGATGAACAAAACTTTGATAGACCAGAGGTGCAATGTAAGCAAAGCACCGCGAAGTGTGATCTCGTACTAAACGAAAGGACTTGACGCCTTGAACACGCTTTCTATAAACAAAAAGCAAGAGGCGAGTCCGATTGCTTCGTAAGTGAATAGGGGTGAGTTTAGCTAATGAATTGGTCTTTTTAGTGGTGGTATAAATGGGGGTCTGTAGGCCCCATTGCCTTGTTGTTGTGTAGTCTTTTTTTCGAGTGTTGGAGCTGGAGCTTGGGATTTCCTTAAGCGAGTTCAAGGAAGTGACGTGAAGGTAGCCTTAGGTAAGGGGAGCTGACGAGATAAAAAGGTCTCCACGTCTTTTGGTAGTGGGGGACAGAAGGCGGACTTAATTTACTTTTTTTTGCCCTTCTCAACTCCGCGGTTTTCAGTTTATTGTGGTCGAGTATAATTATATAGAAATGCTGGTTTTTTCCTACCCTCTCTGGAAAAAGTCTTCCCTCCCTTGCTGCATTAGTAAGATACTGAAAGCCGCAGCTAATGTAATGCTATATATAGTCGGGCTTTTTCTTTCGTATCGAGAAAGCCGTAGCGCGCTAGCTAGCTTGTAGTTTGATCGCTTCGTCAGGTAAGCTATTCGGGTTCATTGTCAGCAGAAGAGAAATCGAAGTCGACCTGCAAAAGCCAAAGCTATTATCGACATGCCGGTACCAAAGACAGAGAAAGAAGGGATGTTTGGGGCAGGCTACAATACATCAGCAGGCTCATTGCCCAGCTCACACCCATCTGTGAGCCGATCTTTAAACTGCTCAGAAAGAAGACCCCGCCTTTCAGAAAAGATAGACACAAGGAAGTTTATCTTCAAAAGGCGTTTGACAAAGTGAAGAAATATCTACTCAATCCTCCCATCCTGGTACCGCCAACACCGGGTCGACCTCTCCTTACCCTATCGGGCAAGTGGCTTACGCTCCTTACCATCAGACAAATAGGGGTTTACCGGTACAGTCATCTATTGAGAAAGACTAATTTATTACCGCAAAAGCCGGATATCGCTTTTTTTTATCAATAGTTCATTGACCTGGGCTCTCGACGCTTATAGGCTTGTGGTATAGTTCAGTTCGTACTCGCCTGTGGTCTCCGTCCCTTTCGATGAGCAACAATCTGACATTGAATGCTTGAGCCCTTGTCTCTTTTGAAGACCTGTGCGCTTTCCCGGCCTATAATCGCGAGTGAATCCTTTGTGCCCAGAAACGACTACTTCACCTGATCGGCAACCCTGGGATTCCTAGTGAAAACGACACCTTCATCTCGATCAAAGGTGGGATCCCAGATCGCTTGAAGCTTCCTATTCGCTGGCGCGGGGGGAGGGTCCCCCGTTGATAGATAGGGGCAATCTCAAGGTAGACAGGACTAAGACGAGTCTACGACAGCTCTTCTTTTCGTCCCACTTCTAGATTGAACCACCTGAAAACATCACTTGGCTATGGTGACTCTCTGACAAGCGGAGGAGGAAGGAAGCGCCAGGTTAGGCAATGGATGGGCGCGAAAGCGAATAAGCTTCGCGCTTTAAAGGGCGACGAACAAGCGCTCCGTATTTCTTGCTTAAAGCGTATAAGTGGCGGGTCATTGTTAACGAAGAAATGCCTTTTTATTTGTGGCTTTAAAGCGACGCCGTTTTCTCGCAGCTTGCGATCCGAAGGCAATAGAAAGGAAATCGCTCTCCTGAAACGCTCGTACGGACTTGACAGCTTCAGCGTACAAGGACCCGGGCTGAGACCAGAACATCGAACACATCACCATAAGTCTCAGGAGGGGTCATCCCCGTGGTAGGAAACACGTCCTAGTTCCTTACCGCAAATGACCCGGATTGCAAGCAACCGTCACCCCAACCAATACCATGTATGGTAACCATACACAACAACCAACATATCAAATCTGACCTTCCCCCCAGAATAATCCAAGATCAAATTGCGGTAAGGTAAGTGCAAGCCCGAATGAAAAAACTCACACACACTATGTGAAGCGGGTTACCTATCCCTTTCTAAGTCACCTGGCATACGCCCCAGCCCTGATCCGAAAAGGACAACAACAATTCCAGGGCCCTGTCTGTTCTGGCTGCTGAGCCGAGAATCCGTTTTTTGATCTGCCGCCTTGATTTTGAACTAGTTATTTCGTACAGTTCTGATACAGAACTAACTCACTAGTATGGATGGGCCCTCTCAGACTTGCAAGCAACCTCGAGTGCTTCTGAGGTCTAGTCCTTCTTTCTTGACTCGTTTCGCAACGACGAAGTCAATTCCATACTCCTATGACTTTCCTACGTGCTTTGCGATCTATCTGGGTCTTCGTTTCTCTCTCCCTTCACTTCTATACTATACTGTGACAATAACAGTTCAGTGTCACCCTTTACTCCATAGGGCTGTTCACCCGCCTGAACGAAAGATGTCGAATTTCTTTATCACTTCGTTGGGGAGCGTGGCGATCTTAAGGTCCTTTACGTGCGGACAGAGAATCAGGTTCCGGTTCATACGATTATTACGAATGAGCCCAGTCCGGTCTCACTGGAATACCAGTTAGTTACCTATCATATCAGCCACCAAAGAGGCATCCTTCCATCCAGTATGGATTCTCCACCCGCCGACCATGCTTCAACAGAATGGAATGTCTGACCGTCTTGTTTGTTGCACCATGTGCTGCCCTTCTTTGTTTGACACCAACAAGACTTCGGAAGCGCCTTCAACCACCCTTGACGAGGAAACCACCAGACACTGATGCCATTCAATCAAATGGAGAAGCAAATCTGTGAACTACCCTGCACTACTTCTTCTTAAGTCCCGTCGTAGCACTTCTTCTTCGTAAAAAGCAGCGGGAGCTGCCTCGTAATAATCTTCGTAATCAGAATCTGGATACTTAATCTACGACACCCTCAGGACAGGGACATTATCTACTACATTCATGATTAGAGTCGACTGGACTGGAATGACATTGACGCAGAAACAGAATCAAGAGAGTAAGCAGAAGCTAGAACTGCTCGATCCGGCCGAGGCTTTTTCGATCCAGCGATACCGATAAGCTAGACCAATAGTAGCGCTCCTAACCCAGGGCGGTGGGGTACTATTCAAAAGCATCATTCGCGGATACGAATACCGTTGGTGGTTCAGTGAAAGCCCTGGAGAAAGCTATTCCACCGTTTTCTTATAGCTTAGCTGCGGGGTCACAATCTTCCTTATTTGGTCAATTCCTGCATAAAGGTAGGGCTGGGCAGTAGCTTTACCCGTTGTCAGAATCGAATGTAGCCTTTAATTTAAAAAGGCAAGGCCCCTACCGATAGGGGGAAAGAAGAGTGTGCAATGACGACCGGCCCGCAAGCGACTCGATTTTCTTTTCTTAGCTGCTCTGGATTCTATTATACTATTATATATGATAATATCACCAGGGGACAGCGGATGCCACACGCGAGAAAGCAATCCAATCAGGAACAAGGTAAAAAGCTGTTCGAGAACAGGTAGGTATGGTGGTCTCCTTAATACGCAATTTCAAGTGGTGCCATGCCGCCAACGGAGAACATTGGATGTACTTCTGTTTTATCCCTATAAGAGATATTGGAGTTTGAGTTCCATCTTTCCTCTACTTTGAGTCTTTCATTCCTGTCCCCACAAAGGGGCAGGGAAGCGCTACCTGCTAGAGTCGTGAACTGGGAACCGAAAAGAAGCATTTCCCGAGAATCAGCAGTTTGAGCTATTTCATCAGATGTAAATGCAAGCGATTTTTTTGATGTGATAGAGGCGACTAACTTTCCAAAAAGTCTTTCTTCTTTCGGTTCGGTTTGCTTTACGCGCTGAACTGACCTTTTTTTATTGGTGTTTGGAAGGTGAGCTTCGAAAGAAAGATCGGAAATTGAATCAATGCTCGAAGAATGAACCCGGGCTATCCATTTAGCTCTTCACTCCTAAACCTGGACTTGGACTGGCTCGCTTGAACCCTATAGGAGAGGGAGCCGTTCTAGACCGGATAAAGCCCTTTAAATGAACCCCTTGCTTGCTCCTCCCGGCTTTCTATGCTTTTGCGGATGAAGACGAAGCGATCAAACTACAAGCTAGCTAGCGCGCTACGGCTTTCGAGCTTACGCCTACGCTTGCTTATTATGTCTTTCTTTCAGAAGGGCTTGCGGTTCATTACACCAAAGGCTTTCAGTGAACTATTGAAGCTATCGAGAGAGTACCAAATGCTGACGGTGACGAAGCGACTTTCGGTGGACGCGGAGCCAACGAGTTCAGTCGAAGAGCGTAGCGAGTCTAAGGTTACAGAAGCGTTCGCCTACTAGGTATAGCATTGCAAGCAAATAGAGCGGAGAGCTTGTTGTAGTCGGTCCTAAAGGGAGAACCTTGCTGCAACCTTGCTATATCCCCGCGTTCTTGCACGGAACCGTTGTTGCCTGCTTCTCCCTTCCCCCTCTCCCCTTTCCAGGTCCGTCCCACCGTTAGGATTAGAACCCCCTGTTTCTTCCTTTTTTGAATAACCAATTCAACCTATTTTGGAATACGTCACAAAGCCAAAGCACACACTTCTTCATAGGTGAGACTCTCTATTTTCTTTCTCCCCGAAAGACTTGTCGGAAATCGCCTTGGCCCAACCGGCCATCTAAGCCAAATTGATATGGAGGGGACACGTAGGAGCATTCCTTTTCGAAGGATAATGCGTGCGATTCAAAGACGCGATCGACTTTGAAAGGCTATCAGCAAGCATGAAACTCCTTCAATCGCCAATACCACGCTCAATCAATATACCGGAAAGATGTATTCTCATGCATTTTCAACAACACATTCACGAACTCAAAGAGAGCAGGGTGATAGCAAGGCTGTGGGCTTGCATCAACAGGAGACTCAAACAACACTTAGATTAGATTTACCCCGGGATACTATACATAACCTATAGATCTACTACAATGAATTCTTCATTCAACCCAGAATCGACAGAAGCATAAACGTACTAACAGAAGAAGGACCCCTAGCATTTGTAGTCAAAAACGCTTTCACCGACGAGAATGCCAGAGACTGAGAGATGAGGAGGGAATCGACTAAGACAGAAGGGAGGGGCAAAGAGTAGCTCGATCGAAAGCGAGAGGAGAAGTTTGGGTCTGGTGAAGACGAACTCCCTACATTAAAAGATTCGGCCTTGCTTGCTTATTATGTGGTAATTGTCTACCTTCCTGACGAACCGGGCAACGTAGAGAAAGGCGAGATGGTTCATTTCTATGAAATAAGAGTACATATTCGAGTTCGAGAAGAAGGGATGGTTATTTTCTGTAGAGTAGATACAGAAGGGTCCAATGACGTATAGTCGGGCTTGGAAGCCCTACGATTGCTTATGGGCTCATAACGCAGAAGAATGACATGATGAATAGGAGGCACTCCCTTTTTCCTTGCTATGCTTCGGTTGCTTTCATTGATGACGGATTGTTCCCGGGTATCATCCTCAAATAGGAAGGAGGTTAAGGGCTTTTGATCGAGGCAGTCACTAGAGCTTGTTGGCCGCGAGATGCAATTCACTTCAAAAGAACGCAGGGAGCAACCAACTGGTAAGAGATGAGACTTCATTTTCAATAGACTAAGAAAAAGTCTTATAGTTTACTACTAATAGAATCTATTTCTTCTACAGCAGCAATAATCGTTATAGTTTTTAATAAGGCGACTGCTCCGGGACATAAAAAGAAAACGCGTCTGAAGACAATAAGGGGATGCTATCCACTACAAAAGGAAATCCGAATCGGAACAAAGAAATTGGATCGAGATCACAGCAAATAAAAGGTTATTCACGACCCGTATCTCGACAGCAAAAGATGCTTTTCAAAGTCCGTTGTTATGAAGTTCGTTCCAAAGCGAGTGCTCGGATCCTGGTCGTGCCCTTGGATAAACGACTTTGGGTTTGGCTTAGTCTTTCTCTTGAATTACCCCCACGCTTCACGTTATGCTTCGGAGATAGGCCCCACATCTGAATTAGAATACTACTTTCTGGACTTTCTGGGAGGACTTGATCGAAGAAAAGGGACAAATGGGTATGGCATACGAAACTTTATCAAGTGGATCAGCGACCTTCATCAATCTACTAGTCGAAATCAATATACTAGTTGGCAGCATGCTTTCATGTAAGTATTGGGAATAGAGTATCCTTAACATGACGCATATACGGAATGGAAAGCTTTTTTAGTCTAACCTTCGCCCGAAGCCTTTCTTGTTCTTGACTTTCAACTTCCAATTTGAATTCCCTTGCGCTTTAGTTTATGTCAAGTACGCCCCTTTCTCTTTCTACTATGAATTCCTTATGGACTCACTTCTTCATCTACGTCATAGGGAGCAGAGGCTGGGAGATAGCCGTACGCTTTGAAGTGTTAATCTTTTCTGTTTCCTTCTTTGTGACGTATGTCCAATCCAAACAACTGTTCCTAGCCGATGGAAAGGGTGAATGAATTCCTTTATTACAAAGAGGTTATCACGCTCCTCCGTTAGGTAGTGAAATTAGAATGGCATTGCCCGCCTTGCGTGGTGTGTAATCCTAGGGGAGGCTGCGCCATCATTACATATATGAAAAGGCACCGGACCATCTGCCATATGAAAGCCAAAACGGGATCTATCAAAACGGATCTCTTCATTCCTTGGTCGATTATTTGGAATACGAGGCGTCAGCGACTGTCTTTTCTTTCATTTTCTGTTCCGTTGCGCGCCGTGCCCGAAGTAGTCAAGACTGAGAAATGAGATATTTGAAGAAAGGAAAGGGAAAGGGGGAGCTTTACGCAGAAAGGGAATACGCTATCCATGGAAAGCTCACTCGTGACGAAAGGGAATTCTATCCAAGAGGCAAACTTTGGCGAGTGGAATTGGCAAAAGAAGCCCTTACTGAGTTCAGTAGATGGGAACCCGGCCTCCCAATCGGTCCTAGAATGAAGTAAGTGTAAACTTTTGAGGAATGAATAGGCATCTGTACAATAGAAAAGGGGAAATATAGGTTGAATGAAAATATTAATATATCTTAGCATAACCGTAGGAGAAAAAAGAAGCAACAAAGGTGACTCTCAACTCCATAACTGATAGACGACTGACTTTTATTTCATCTCTATATCCTTATATACTTTGAATTACTCATCTATATGAGATTTATATATGTTTTGTGATATGGATCGAATCCCTTACTATAGTGAAAAGGCATTACTTTCTGATTGAAGAAGACCTGAAGCTAGCTCGAATCGACACAATTCAATGGTTTATAGCCTCTTTCTCGAAAGATTGTATTATTCTTCAGTGTACCTGGTACAAGGACTACTTTCAATTTAAAGGCCAATAAGAAGAAATAACCATTCCAATCAGAGCAGATTACTTAGATTCACTCCGCGTGGTTCGGGTGGTTCACTTC
This sequence comes from Ligustrum vulgare, assembly GCA_963555705.1. NCBI lineage: Eukaryota > Viridiplantae > Streptophyta > Magnoliopsida > Lamiales > Oleaceae > Ligustrum > Ligustrum vulgare. The sequence goes on along the minus strand of OY743191.1, from coordinate 581,550 downwards.
GCTCGGGAAAGTCCCTTATATCCCGTCTGGGGAACCTGGAGCAATACATAAATAAAGCAGGTACTTGGAAGGTGATCCATGAGCCTAAGTAATAGGCTCAAGTGGGAAAGATTGAATAAAAAGACCACAGGGAACTCAAAGGATGGAACCCCCACAACTAAATAAGCCCGCCGGTAACTCCAGAGAGGAATATAGGTGCTTGCTCTTCAGTCTATCTATGGAAACCTTATTTCCTTGATGAAATCATGCCTCCAACTGGCCTTCAAACGTCTTTTTATGGCCAGAAAATCAACATTCAAGATCTGGTACCCCTAACTTTCTCGACTTTTGCTTGATCGACGGACTTATCCGGGGCATGGACTGACGAACCGCTCTTTTCACTTTTCCAATAATCACACAGCCGAACTCTTCTTTCATGAATATCATACCGCGTTTTCTTGGGTGGAACACGCTTAAACTATGTGCATTGAATTCTTTCGGGATAGGAGTACATATCTTGAATGCAAAATTGCTTTTTGCGCCTAAATCTTATCCATAAGCATAAAAAGAAAAGTGGTTCGTCTTCCCTAGTAGTCTCTGGCGGATGAGTAATCAAAGCTAGGAGCCCCTTTTCTTTCATCGGAACTGGTAGTCTCGTATGGGTCTGGCTTTTCTCAATATGCGAAATCGAAGGAAGCAAGTGGGGCGATCCCGGCGGATGAGCCTGAGTTTGAAGCTTTCGAAAAGACAATGTCCTATGGTATCGGCCAGGAGGCTCGTGAGTTGATTCACGACTCGGTTAATAAGAAATAGAATAAGTAGCTTCTGACTGGGGTGATTCAGAGTTTTGGAGGAATTGAAATAATTTAGATAAGTCGACCCTATTCTATTGGGTAAAAAGCTTTTAAGCAAGTAAGCGAGGAAAGTAGACTGATGATGTTCACCCGCGGGCCTGATTCACAATCAAGATTCCGTCACGTATCGTCCAGTTATCCAATTCAACAGGTTCAGAACACCCAAAATAGCTAAAGCTGAGTGGCGAACGGCCGGATATCTAATCTCTGGGAGGAACCACCATATCTTTCCGCCGGATATACTCAATTTGAGTAATACCTCTTCCTATTTTAGTAACAAGAGAAGGTCTTCCGCGCATGATCGAATGGACTTTGAACCTAATGCGTGTCTCAACTTCTAATTGAGTGCTTGCACTGTCTTCGTTGGAGGTTTAGCTCCCTCTGCTTTGAGAAAGCAAAAACGAAGTGATCTCGGCTTTTTAGATACCCCTTTTTTGAAGTGGAGGAAAGACCGAAATCCTGTTCTTATTCCCAGAAATGGGTAACTCACGAACTAAAGAATGATTCTCTCTATATTCAATATAAAAAGAAAAACTTTCTTTCTCATCTTTGTAGATCCCAGAGGAATAAATGGAGGATTCCAAAACTGGATTAGGAGACATAGATTCAAGCTTTGAGCGAGCGGTGCTTTCATTATGCGGTTCCTCTTTTAGTTAGCGATTGTTCATCAAAAGAGAATGCTTTTGACGGAGCCTAATCCAGAGCCCTTTTCCTATCGAATCAGACCAAAAAAAAGGGGCTAAGGTGTCCATTGTGCTGGGGAAGTTCAAGCAGGACGTCTGGTGTGACGTCGTCCCTATGGACGTAAACAATATCCTACTCGGAAGACCATGGTAATACGATTAGGGTGTAACCGGAAATCCATTTTCTCCCTTTTGATCTCCCTCGAAAGATAGATTATTTTAAATATAACCGAAGGTACCTTTTAACTATCTTTATTGTCTAAACATGTGAACTAATAGTTATTTTAAAACCCATCCTATTTTATCTGTTTAAAACCTATACGTTGCTTGTTTGTTCCGTTCAGTACTCTTCATAGTAATAATAGCAGTTCCGGTGTTTTCATTAAAAAGAATAATCTTTAAAGAATCGTTACAAGTGGACTTCAAAACAAGAATCTTTAGGGGCACAGAACACAAACACCATCGGGAGTTCATTTCAGCTCCGTGAACAGAAGCTGTGGAAGAGAATTCTTCAGTTGATCTGGCAACCGAGAAAGCATTCGAGTTCTTTCTCATAAGCGCCTTCTGCTGATCAACACTTACGGAATCTTGAAGAATTAAAGAAATTCGGGGAATTACACCAAAAAGTCGAATTTAGTTGTTGACCCCAGTTCCCAGTCACCAGTTTTCAGCTGATTCGGAGAGATGGAGCAAGGGAAGCGAAGTTTGCTTCTCAACAATCAACTTGTGTGACAGAATTCCAGAAGTCACGTCTAGTAAATCCACCAATCTTGAATCTGGGCAGTGGTAGCCAGGAAAGCAAGATGCTATGAGAGGCGGGTCGGTGTACTCAAGTGGATCAACTGGAGAAGGAAGTCACACAAGACTCATATTCATATGAAGAAGCGTCGGATGAACTGCTTGGGATTGCCTCAAGAGAGGAATTCATGGGCTAGGCTTGCAGGCGCGTCTTCTTATGTTTGCTACAATGCATCTTTTAGGCCTTGAAAGAGACCTTGTGCCAATGGATGATTTGATCTGCTGAAGGAATCTCACATCGATTTCTCACTATAGACATGTAGTCAACTGATCTACGAGCATCCTTGCCCGCATGAACTTCTTGTTCATTTCATAAGAAGCTGTTGGTGACTAAGCGATTGGCAGATGATCGAGCTGAGGAATGATGACTTGGCTAAGGGTGTAGGCGTGAAGGCAAGCTTCCTATGTTTAGAGGTCTTTAGTTGATTTGCCCATTTTTCTACGTTTTTTGGCATGTCATTATGATGATAAGTAGGGGGTGATGAAAGATCTTGTCAAATGATAAAGGAAAATGGCCTGATAATCGACATTCCTCCATTGCAAGATCACGTCTTTCTGTCTCACTCAATCCAACGGAAGGACGAATTCGAAATGAAAGAGGAAGAAGGCCCTCGCAGATGAGGCGGATAGATGAATCGGCGGATAGCATCCTCACTCTCGTTGATCAGACGCAATTGGTAGGCAATCGTCTGGGCTGTTATGAGGGGATCTTCTGGTTTCTCCTTTTTTCTCCTTTGAATCGTCTGCCTTCCGGCGGATAGTGGGATCGAGTAGCAGCACATCTTGCAGCACATTATTTGAACATTATGTGTTGTTTTATGTGCTGTTCGAGCTTTCTACCCAAACCTTTTGTTGAGCTGATTCGAGTCCTTTACATTCTCATCCTCAACTTCCACCATGGGGCTATGTCATCAAGATGCAATTGTTGGCCATGTTCTTTACTGATTGATCTCGAGAACGTCGATTTCGTATTAGTAAACCTCGCAGCACACTTCCTCTCAACATCGTAGCCGTCTAGCTAGCCTTCCCGCTTCCTTGACACTTTGATTTTGAAATTTGGCTTTGTTGGATTCGCTGTCCTGCGTACCCAAACCAGTGAACCGTCAAAGTCTAGAGAAAGGAGCTTCTACCTCTCTTGCTTGGGCGCCAGCCTATCCTTCTCATAAGACCGACCAATAATTTCATGTTTTTGCATTTATCTGCTGCAGTTTACAATTATCTGCCGTTGTTCTTGATTGATTTTCTTAAGTGCGCAACATAGGACGTAAACCCTAGCTTTTCCTAAGTCACCCTATACTATAGGCAGGGAGGGTACCGGCCGATAATTATCCGCCGCGTCAGAATCACCTAAGGGAAGAAGGTAAATGAGGTCCTTAGATTAGAGTTGCGTCCTAGCCGCCTCACCTTCTCGTTATCGTGAGGTAGTGCCATAAACTCGGACTGGGGAAGGGCTCAGAGCACAGAAGAAAGAGGAAGAGACGGAGGAAAGGGCGAGAATAGACTAGAGGAATTGAGAGCGAGATCTCCTCCCAGCAGCCTTGAAAGAAGAGCTGCTCGCCTAGAAGAAACTCACGAAGCCTTTTTGGCGCTTTCCTTCGACGAAGCCGTTAAGCCCTACCTCTCACCTTGCCATGCAGAGGATGAAGACTTCGATTTCAAATCCAAGGATTTCTTTACTTTACCTATGAATCCGCTATCCGCAGGAAGAGACAGAAACTCCTTGCTTTCGGGATGCCCATCGGCAGCTTGAGCCGAGACTTGATCAAGCCAAAAAGAGAGTAAGCGTTCGGCCTCTTGATTGATTGACTCACAAAAGAAGAATTCGGGGCATAAGAAGTAAAGCAAATCCACGGACTTGTCGATCCCTTGGGACTCAACTATTATCAATTGGTGGCATCGAAGCACGTTCCATACGCGAACTAGATCAAAGGGAGAAACCTCAGTCGCCAATCGATTCGACAAACTCAACCCAACGAGCGTAATACCTGAAGCGAGTATATAGAATGGTTCAAGATTTGGTTACTCAGGTCAGCCAATCAAACTGACAGCAAAGGTTTTTATTCCTCTCCTGCTCCACCAAGCTGGGTTCCTAAGTCTGGAGTTCCCCTTTGTGTATTGACGAAAAGAGCCATTTTTTGATGAAAAATCCCGGGAAAATGAACTTTGATCGTTCAGATCTGACCCTAGGGTTAACCTTCGGTTAACTGATTTTCATCCTGGACTTCGACCTTGGGCCATCATTCATAGAAAGGAGAGTATGGTACAATGGTACCACGAAAGGAAAGACCTTATGGAGGGAAGGCAAAGAAAAGTCACTTGACGAGCTAAGAGCGCGGGTAAGGTAGTTGCTTGCTCTTTCGTATAGTCTTCGACTTCGTCTTATAGTTAGTCTTCTCGTCTTCTCTATAGGGATAGAGCAAGCTCGAATGCCTAATATCAAATAAGATCTCTCACTCTCAGGTAAGAGAAGAGTAAGCAAGCTACCTCATGTAGTAAGGCTTGGAATAGGTATCCCGCATGAGGTTCCAAACCTCTTTTGCGAAGTGCTTCAGTCCAATGAGGATAAAGAGTGAGGTAGAACGCTTCTCCTCTAGTTGTAGTATATGTATTGTGTCTAGGTATTGTAGTAAGACCCTCCTGTTTTCTTATATGAATTAGCAAAATACCTTTCCTACTCTTTCTTCAATTGCATCTATCTATCGGACTATCATCTTTTTGTATTATTAGTTGTCTTCCATCGTCCTGTAGCTCCTATAGGTTTATAAGAATATGGAATGAATTAGCCCTAATTAGCTCGTCTGGCTGCTAGGGGCATGAAGTAGCTAATCTCTGCTTGTTGTTGAAAGCCTTCTTCCCTGAGTCTGAGCCCTAGGATAGAGCAAGAGCTGCAACCTAGCTTCCTTTGAACCCTTCCTATCTTAGTATCCCGATGGTTTTGGAAGCAAGGACAGATAAGCAAGGAAAGAAAAGACTGGATGAGGTAGCTCTTGTTGGTTCTTGGCAGTCGGAAACATGTAGCTACTTGACTGGAGGTTTAGAGCAAGATAGGATATCTTAGAATAGGTTAGATCTCTCAAGCTCTTCTCTTTCCTTAGTGGCATGGTTCATACTCGAGGAAGCCTGATTCCGTTCTAGGGGAATATTTTCGGCTGTCACATCTGTATTCGGCCAATCAGATTCTGGTAAGACTTGGCGTGACCGAAGATAGAGTGATTCGACAGTGTTGGATGCTAGTAAGGGATACAGGGGAAGCTTGGCCGGAGTAAAAGTGAGGCGTCCCTTTTCTTTCGGTCAAGTACGAAGGTCGGCCAACATTCAATTCAACCAAAGATCATAAAGAAACATCAAGTCGGAAACCTCATGTCAGGGCCACGCTTCAAATGAAATGTTGTAAGCCGTTCTCGATCTATTCTATCAGCTAAGACTGATCGAAGGCCTTACTGTCCGTCGGACCCGACGATACAGGTCACCGGCACCTCTAGTTAAGCTGTCTCAATGCGTTTTGGCTCATCTAAAGTCAAATGTCATACCCGTAAAGAAGCAATTCTGCTCCTAATAAGCTCGGAAAGAGATAAGAAAGATAGAAGCAGACCTTCATTTAGGCAAATCCTATTTCAGTAAGACAAGGATGCTCCCCTTCCGTTAGCCCGATCTGCTTGTTGATCCCAGCTGGAAAGGAACTCCTTGTATGGAAGCCTACCACGATTACAGGTTTTTTAATTCCCTCGCTAAATATCTAATAGAGTGCTCTTTTTTCCGCTTGTGATAGGTCTTGGGGGGTATCCCTTGTTACGACCTGGGTGTAATCGTCATAGATGGCCACCATATCCCCTCCAAGCACGCAAGCAGGCGGAACGAGCAACAAACGTGGGCCTCCTCATTCTCGAAAGAACGAACATGAGAATTATCAAAGGAACATGAGATCGGTAAGCGATTACACACGCTTCCTCCCTAGCCCCTATGCCAAAGGTCTTTAGAATGAGGACAAGACCGGGTGTCGGTTGGTGATCTTTATCAGGACGAGTTAGATCGCGTGCGCAGGCCTCGGAAGTAGAACGGGCCCGGGGATGGTGTCCCCTGCTGGCCCCCCGAAAGCCCTCTTCTCAAAACAAGTACGCATCATGTACACAGAAGAGCCCTCCGATCTAACTGCTGGTAAGCGAATAGATGCCGAAAGACGATGTCCCACACGTGCTCTAAATGAACCATACGTTGAGAAGGAGGCTTAGGCTGATAATGTACGCCGAGTAATAACATGGATAGGATGGACGTGGTTCCCACTTCACAAGTAGGCACGGGTGAGTTCCGGGTCTTTGATGGTAGACCGCCTAATCTTGTAGTTAAGGGTGTTCGCTCAACGCTTATTCAATCCATGACGACCATGTCGCCATGTAAAGTGACTTGACGCATCACTGAATGAAATCCGCATGACGTGGAAAGATTAAATTATCTAAAGGAACGCCCTCACAAGATCTAAGGGATTGTGGCCCAATCTTAGGGATCAGTCGTACTGGCAATGAGAGAGGATTCCCGAACTGGTGTAACTAACTTAACACCTCATCTGATGCAACGGGGGGTGCCTGACCCGCAGCGTTCTGGGCGAGACAGCGAAGCGTGTTTCGTAAGTCGGAGCAAGTGAGCCAACGCAAAGCTATCCGAAGGTGAAATCCTGGCCTTCGATGCATTGAAACTCAGGCCCTACTTCTTACCACGACAAGCGTACGGTACGTGATAGCCCATAAAGACCCGGTGAAGTATATGCTGACAAGACGACATTCCATCGAAAGGGAATTTAGACGATAGAGCTCTATGGCTAATTCGTTCGGCTATTTATTAAGTAAGGATCAACTTTAAGCTATTTCATAACCTTCTATCACATCGGATTCTAGTAAAGAGATGGGCCTCTCGCCGTAGGTAATAAACAGTCTTATGACAAAGGAATAGAGGGAATCGTGAGATTGGTTATCCCACGCTACGCCCCTCTTAAACTGGATCCAATAAGGGATTCATCGAACCCAAACAAACTATGGGTTTCCTGCCCAGAGTATTGATTTGAGAAAGACCCCCTGGTTTTGCAATCTAGCTCGGAAACATCCCGCGTGAGCGAGGTTTTCAATCCAGCTCATATTTCACCACTGGGGATTCTAAGGGGGGAACTTACAAGAAGACTCACTCCATTCTCTCAGCTGGGCAATAGAAGGAATTGAGTCTCTAATCCCCACCTAGGACAGTAACCATAGAACTTCACTTCTTAGCATTAGCAAGGTAGCAAAGCAGCAAAGGAGGAAGCAAGAACTCTTAACTAACCCGAAGGCGAGCGAAGTGACTCCCCCAACCAACTTCGAAGACTTTGTTTTGGAGAGAAGAAAGGAAGGGGGGAGATGCGATTCATCAACAAAGGGATAAGGAAGCATGAAGGATAAGGAACTTTTAAGCCACTCTTCTAATTGGCTATTTCCGATCGGATCTTGCCAGGAGTTAGTGTATTGATGCCGAGAATACGCTCTTTGATAGAATAAGCTCTTGTCTCAATATACGCTGTTTTAGCATTCTCCGAGCAGGAGAACATGAAGCTTGTTTGCTCTTTTGATTGAGTTCACGAAGGCTTTATTGAAAAGACTTTCTGATTTTAAATAGAAAGAAAGTCCAGACCAGCGGCTGGCGCCTCCTCACTTTGACGGAAGACCAAAACGGAGGTCTCTCCCAAAGCTGAGGTATCCACAGTTCTATCGGCATTCCTCCACACGGAAGAAGGTAGACAACTGAAGAGAATGAAAGGGCAGCGGAAGATGAAGCGATAGGAGATTCTTCATCACCAGATGAATGGAGTGCTTCGGGGGCACTTCTTCCCAAGTCGGAAGACGATTGAGTCAGACCGGGCTCACTTTTATAGTTAGTTCTAGACAAAGACTTCAGTGAAGGAACGGAGCTTTGTTGAAGCTATTACTCAGACTTTTTTTCGTACTATTGGCAGTGGAAGAAAGATCGACGAATAAGTATCCGATTCAAAGTCTTCGTTGCATATGGGTACCTCAGGCTACGGGTCCGGTCTCGTGTGGTACCAATCTATAGGTCCAAAAGGGGGGAGGAGACCTCCGAAGGAGCGGTGGCATACTTTGCTATTACATCCTCCGATGCGGCTACAGAAAGAAATGAAAGGGCAACATCCGATGCGATGAAGCAGTGGCAGCTAAAAGTCAAAGCAATGGGCTGACTTCCTAGAGAACTTTGCTGACTCACCTGCTGACGATTGAAGCTGGGCTTCTAACTACTATAACTATAGGTGGACTCTTCTCCCAACTCCTTTAGCACCATCCGTCGATTGAATAGAATAAGGGTAGTCAAACAAAAAATCGGCTCCAGCTCCCTCTGTGACTTTGGAAGTAGGACAAAACCACACATTAGCATTCGAAAGAAGAGGAAGCGTACTTTCGTATACGGCTGCACGCACGAACCTATCTCTTTCTTTTTTAGAATGCATTTCTTCGTCATGGTAGAACCCTAGTCTGGGGAACTTCGCTAACCGGAGGAAAACAAAATAGACTCTTGCTTAAACTTAAACAAGGGAATAGCATGGATCTGCTCCTCTTGACTACAAAGCAGCTGTCGCTCTTGCATGGGCGGATAGCGTTGGGAAGGAAGAAACCGTAATCCGCACCTTGAACAAAAGGGGAACGATGAAGTTAGCCTAGCTTCGGTCTCTCTTCCCTTTCGTCTGCTATTCCTACGCCTTCCTGCCTTTATTAAGAATATTCATAGCATCTTTCTACTTTAGGAGTGTTTTTTGTCCCTGCAGTTGCTTTTGCTCTCCCTTCCCTGGGAGCGAGTTCGAGCTCTTTTCCATCCATTGCAGCTTCCTTAATTCCTTATTATTGCGAGAAAGTTCAAATTCCCTTTCCCGGTACTAGACCAGGTATAATTATCTCCAGCAGTCCTTTTCACTTTAAGGTATTCTCAAAGGACAAATGAAATCAATCCGCTTTGAAAGCCTTCCAATTGGAGTTCCCCTGCTCCTGAAAGTGCTAGTTCCTAGCCGAGCAAGACTCTCTATCGATAGAGAAAATAGGTATGATCCATAGGTGGTAATAGTTTAGTTCCCTTCCCAGCAATGGGAGATCCAGTGCCTTTTACCAATAGGAAAGATCTTCTTAAAAGTCTTTCGGCCCTAACTGACTCGCTTTGTAACCCGGCTTGACGAGTCACTTTCCCTGGCTAGTCTAAATCTAAATAAGTATTCATTCCCATCTCATCTTCTATCAAGTCTCGTGGTAGTAGTGTCATTCCGCCCCTAAAAAGGAATATTAGCAAGCCTTGCCCCCACCCCAGGTAATATCCTCCAGTTCCTTTGCAAGCGGTTTTTCTTTTGGCAACTCTTGATCCAGTTTCATTGTAAGTAAAAAATATCTTTCTTTCTGTCAGCTATCTAGTTTTCAGCACGCTTTTCAATCAAGTTGCAGTTTCAGTTCTAATCAGTGCTTCTCTTCCTTTTTAAGTGAGTACTTGATAGGGCCATTCCACAGACTCCTAAGCACTCCCTGTAAAAAGGGAACTGGATGAATGGGAACTGGCTAGCCTCTATCCTTAGGACCTAGAATCTGCTATCCAAGGTAGGACGGACTCCTATCATCATATGGTTTTTTTTAATACTTTCATTTCATTCCCTGCTAGGTATAACGATGGGAGAGTGCTCCGGGAGCAAATAAGAATTCTTTTTGCCCACTTGCTTTACTCACTTGAATTCTTTGGTAGAAATGCAGTCCTTACTCATACCTTTATGTATTGGCTGCGCTATTTATGGAAACTTTGACCTGAGTGAACTACCTTTGTCTGGCTTAAATACAGAAAGCCTAAAGCGGACACTCACCAATAGTATTTCACTAACTTCTTTTACATATAATTGCCAAGCTCATAAATTAGTGGCCGAAACGGTGAAGGAAGTCGCAGAAATACAAGGTAAGGTGACAGTTCCTACTTAGAATCGCTAAATAAGATAGCGGAGCAGAAATCCATAAGCACAGTAGCTATAGCGGTCGGAACTCTCATATTAGCAATTCTCCTCACAAACGCAGCCACTAAGAACCTAGGATAACACATTACCGGAATTTAAGTAGGATAGGAAGACCGAAGTCGAGGGCTACTCCCCGAAAATGTCCCGACCGTAGGTTCCTTTGTCATTGGTTGGGGTTTACAATTCTCTCAAGGACAGCGGAAACTCCGATAAGCACGCTTTCCCTTCTTTATGGTAGCATGGTGTTCTCCTAGGGTTTCTCTTGGTGAAGAAAGAGCTACTGGAAGCCTATAAAGAAAAGAAGTCTGGGCTGGGGAACGAAGTGACTTAGAAGATGAAATAAAAATAAGAAGAAATGATTCTGCCCATAGGTCTAACCAAAATGGAAAAAAGAGAGTACCACATTCTTATGATAGCGGTACGAAGATAGAAGAAGCTTTTAAGGGTAGAGAGAGGAATGAGGGCTCGGGGTCGGTGCTTTTCTCTCGGTATTACACTCAAGGACAGGCTAATACTGGGCAACAAGAATCTAATACCGTGAAGTCCTTTATTCTGGACCCCCTCTTTCTTGCGTCACCTAGGCCTTTTTTTTACTTTCGTGAGATTATGGGCTTTAGGTTTAGAACTATCTCGTACAGGTAAGAATAGATTCTCTCTCTTATTTCTTCTTTTTCGAGTTCATCCCAGAGAAGGTCCTGTGGGTATTTATTCCTCTGAAGGAGAAGGGGATGCATATATAAGAAGGGCTTGTGCACATGAAGAAGAAAAGGAAGAAGGAGCTGTTGAGTCAGATGTGGCATTAGACTCTTTTCAAATAGGTTCTTCTCGAAGTGGTCATTAGTAAGCCAAGGAACTGATTGACCCAAGGCAAAGAGTCCGTTCATGGTATAAGTCCTTTCTAAGAATGCCGCTTTCAAAGAGTTCTTTCCGAACAGATTAGTCTATCCCAAGTAATGGGAATAAGCTTATCCTTTATGCAATTATAATGTAACAATATGGTAGGAGAGCTCTTTTCTCCTATCTAAATTGCTTCAAAATAATGTCATAATAATTCCCTTCTTATTTGAACTTGAATTCGACCGTTTTGGGTGACCGCCCCGACAAGGCACAGGTCCATCTCCCGGACCAATAGGAATTATTTCACCACTCAAATTGAGTTTATCAACTAATCGGACTAATTCTTCATCGAACTTCTCTTTGGTCATTCCTAGCTAAGAAACCCAGTGCATTTTTCCACCTTTATCTCCCTTCATTCCACACGTACCTGGTTGCGTTAGAAAGCGGAGTGCTAAGGCCGTGACAAGTGGTATCAGAGCCAAAGGTGATGCATCGAATGCTAGTGTTTTCGCCTTATCCGCGGTTATAAAATCCTCTGTCGGCGTAAAGGCTGTTGTCTCTTTTTGAACAAAGAATTACCCTCATTTATTCATCTCAGATGCACAGTGAATCACGAGACAGGAGCGAAGACCTTTGATATTGATATTCCCGGATCGAGTTCTGACCCTCATCGAGCAGGAAATAAGAATAGAATCGGACAAAGAGCTGTTAGCAGGGCATTCGTGAACAAGAGAGCATTCCCTCACAGCGGATTCTGGGCATTCATCTGTAGCTGTTACTTTTACAACGGTTATTTTAAAAACCGGATATTCACTAAAAGAAAGAGCTTTTTCTTGAACAAGATACGCCCGGCTAACTATCCTTTTTTCATATTAATAAGATAAGATAAGAGAAATGGGATCCTCGCGTAGAAAAGAGATCAAAGGAGGAGAGAGGGCATGAGCAATAGTAGTAAATAACTAGAGTAAGGTACTACTGACTTTACTGTTGATGACGAAAAAGACGCTGTTTATGAAACGTGTCCGATTTGAATGGGTGTCTATGAAGGGAAATTTACTTTTTTAAATCCCGATAAAACGAAAGCACATTTCGATGTCTCGTAGGAAAGGAAATCCGATCTATGCCAAAATTCTCTAGGAGCAGGAGCTTGAATGGGACTCTTTCTTAGGGCTTGAAAGCTTCAGTGTTCTAGTGGCTTTTCATCCTTGTTCTTTCGGTCGGTGAGTACGGTATCAGTCCTGGGGCTAGGAAGCCACCGCCTCTTAGAAAAGGTTGCTGACTTTGATATTGATTATAAATCCGAATCTTATAAGTCAAAGTCATGGGCTCACCTTATTATAGAAGTTCTTACTTGGCGAAGAAGACTGATCTATTATAATATCAAGGCGAAGGGATGCGGGCAAAAAGCTAATAGGATAGGCTCAATAGCTGCTCAGAAAGGTTCTAGTCAGGGCATCATCCCCGCGAAAGGTTCAGTGTTCAAGGAAACCCTGGCGAATAGAACGAGTGTTAGGGGAGTATGGTTCGACGTAGTTGACTCTTCTATTTTTTACCCGCTGCTGAAGTGACGAGGTTTTTCGATCAAGATTTCACCCTTCCTATTACGGGCTTCGGTTCCTTCTGACTTGATATCTTCGACTCCTATCCTGCCGGATATTAAGGAGCGGACACTCGCAAAGCGATTCTCTTCATTGTTTTAAGGGTTTCTATTTCCGCACACTTAGACAGGAAAGACTTTCTATACTTTAATGAAATCTCTTCCAATTTTCTTTATTCAGGTGAGCTGCTTTAGCTTGAGCAAAGTTTTTTTTGAACTCGTTAAGAAAGTTTGATTCGCTCCTACCTGTCTTTTGCCGCAGGTCGATATTGGAACGTACGACGAACCTGTTACCAACCTATTCACTTCTGCCGAAATGAGAAGATACATATACATTAATATGGTAAAGAGCCTGTCGTGACATATTCAACTTCAGCTTCCGCTTCACTAAACGTAGTTGACCCAATTGCATCAAGCAGCGCCCTACAGTCAACTCACCTCACATCGAGTCCTTCCTCTTCTCTGGTGTGGGGAATCCGCCACTAGAGGGGAGATAGCCCTTGTTTAGTTCATCATTCCGTTCGGATATAGAGCAGTATCCCTGGTCAAAGGACCAATTGATTCATAGCCAATGTTCTTGCCGGGCATAGAAAAGCATCTTCGCCTATTGTCCGGGGAGGAAGGAGAAAGAAAATAGGCCCATGAACAATAAAGAATTAGCGATTCAACCATATTACGGGCCGGAGATAGAGCTAAACAATTACTAACCAGGGGCCTAGGTACTCCTATCACATTGGGTATGATTTTGCCATGGTGGACTCTACAAAAAGGGATTCCAATCCCATCTTATTCAGTTGGAAGTGATTCACTCACTTTTTTAGTATGGAGAACGTGAAAAGGGTAAACTTTGAGGCCTCCGGCCGAGTCAGAATTGCTTTTCCCCAAAGATGCCTCCAATCTCTTAATAAAGGTATCTTCCTGGTGACAGCAGTGGCAGCGGAGCAGCATCATTCATTCTAAGTTAGAAGGACGTCTTCCCCAAGTATATAACTTAAGCTTTACACAAAAGGAAACTAAGGGCCCAAAAGCATAGAGATGGGACTCTAAGTCTTTTTTTATGCTGGTTCGTTGCGTCTCTCAACTCTAGGGGTCCTGCTCCTCTAAGCGGGGACAATTCAAGAAGAATGAAGAGAGAGATTAGGTTCATATAGATACATTCACATGGAATCGGAAACTAGTAGACCTATTCTCCAACAATAGGAAAGGTCGAAGATCGCTCTTCTTTCTAGATTCGATAGTAGTCAGTCACTCGGAGCCGGAGTCTCAGTTCAGTCCTTTCTTTCACCTGAATGGCTTGGCGGTACGGCTTCGCTTGACTTGACCGGATCAGCTACGTTTACGTTTGTTATGGAACCGACCGCACTTGACTCTATTCGTCAGTGGACCAGCCAGGCCTTTTTCGGCTACTTATGATAGCAAATATGGGGAAGGCAACATCCTCACCCCCTTATTTGTGACTATCAACCTAGAACCACGCTTTGTGTGTGTTTTTTTTTTTCGCTTTTTGTTGGTTTGAATCTATCTAGCAGCACGTTGCTAGAAAAAAGGTTTCTTCAAATTCACAGATCTACACACTCCCGAAAACAAAATAAAGGCAACTCAAAATCTAGATTGATTTATATTCTTAGAAAGTGTCCTTCTCAATAAATTGGATATCACCTTCTTTATTCATGAGGATCATACCCCCGGAGCAGTCAATTGGGAAGCCCCCTGGAACTATGCACATAACTTTCCAAAAGAGACCCAGCTCATTCAATAGATTCATAAATCTTGGGGCAGAAAATTCTTTCGATTTGCCTAAAAAGATAGGAACAAAGATCTGATGGTAATAACGAGCATATCGAAAGTTTAGAAAGTGGGCTTCGAAGGCCCTATCCAACTCATCTAGAAAAAAATGAAATAAAATAGGGGTGGGAAAAGTCACAGTTGGAATTCCAGTTTTCGTCGACCAATCTGTTTCCGTCTTGTCTATGATAGGCAACTCAAGAAAGGATGAGATCAATCGCAAAAGAAATGGATCTTTCACTACGGATTCCAGTTTAGATAAGAGACGAGAACGAGAAAGTAGAGGCAAAGAAGGAGATAGATCAAAAAGTAAAAGCAGCTCTACGTTACCCCAGAAAACTACTGTCCCGAAAAAGAGTCTCTCATACTTTTATCCTTTCGATAGGCGAAAGAATTTTCCAGAAAGACAGAATAAGAATGAAAAAATTTAAGACACCAGCGAAAGCCATAAGAACAAGCTCATCTTCGGGCTCGACCTAAATTGAAAATGATTTGGTAATTCAGGAAACTCGAACACAAAAGAAAAGTTGTTCTTATCTTAAGGGGGTCATCCTTTTCAAAAGCTACGATTTTCAGCGGCGAAAGAACAAAAGTTTCCGCTAGCACGGCTTTTTTGATTTCCATAGCCTTTTTCTATCTAAACGGATATTGATAACTGAATTTACTAAAAACATTTCCAATCTCCAAAGCTAGTTGATTTAATGAGCACTCGTAGAACATAAAACTAAATAAACAATTACCATTTTTCCCCGGCCCTATCACTGTTTTTGTTTTGCCCTATCAATATTTCACCGAAAGCTATATCTTAAACAAATAATAAAGCGAAGGGAACCCGCTTCCAACTCTCCCTTCCCCCTCTTGGCAACCTTTGACTTCCTAATTCCTCTACACTAAGAAGACCACCTATCTACGAAGAATACCGACATCAAGGATCAAGGCCGAAAGTGATGTGCTTACAAATGAGACCTTGCCAGTAGTTCATCAAACTTCCCTCTCTCCCTTACGCTGTGCTACCTCTCGCTGCCTGCCTTTCTTCGTTGCGTCACTCTCCTAGGAAGGAATAAAGGAAGGACTTTCCCTCTCTATCTATCTTATAGATGTAATAGGACTTGGAATTCTTCCTCTTAGAGCTATCCCTCATATTACAGTACTAGAGGCAAGGAGGAACCGTTGAAAGGAAGGAATGAAAACCTTCTCCAATCCCTTTTACCTGAAGGACATATCAAAGAGGAGATAACCGTAAGAAGGAAGAAAAAGAAAACTTGAGGCAGGAACTATTATTGAGTGAAATACGGCCTTAAACCGATACTAGAAGAGATAGAGTAAGGAGGAAGAAAGGGTGCCTCCCTCATAGCACAGTCCTATGGCTTCTTAGAGAAGGGAAAAGGCACTCATAGCAAGATTCAAAACTGCAAACAGAAGATGCACAAAGTGCTTTCAGTAGCACTACCGAGTTCGCATCAGCGATTTTATCAACAATGGAATCAATGGCTTTGGTCTTGGAATTCATCTACCGGCATCGGAGGGAGAAGAAGATCCCCATGCCCTTTGCCCGAAGGCTGAATGCCCGACAAAGGAAAGGAAAAAGAGAAATCAGGGTACTCAGGGTCTCCTAAGGGTCTTAACCTAGCTCCCGAGCTCTTCACCCTTCAAGAAAGCTATGAAAGGCAGCTTAGGCAAAAGCCACTCTCACACCATCGGGATCAGAGTAAGAAAACCAATAGAAAAGCAACGACTAAGATGGGAATGGCAAGGAGGAGACCAGTAGTAATAAGAAGATGCACGAGCTGTAACCTTATATACGTTATTGGACGATAGGGATTTTGAAAAGCTAGAGCTAGAAGAAAGAAAAGGAACAGACTTGATATACGAGATTGAGAGATTAGGGATCAGAGTTCATAAAAGGCGCTAGACAGTCCCAAGGTCAGGAAGGGAAAGAGCTGCCCTTGAAAGGACATATCTAGCCAAAGCAAACAGAGAAAAGGAGCGAAGCCGCTCAACTGTAAGGAGAGGAGACTAGCTATAAAACTCCGGAAGGCGCTAACAAAGCGACTCTGCTTCCCTACTGAGCCCTTGAAGACTAATTTCGGCTGAGATGGAGGGCTATTTGAAAGCTTATTAGAAGCATTTTCTTTCTAAAACCTTTACTGGATTTCTGCCCTTTCGTCTACTCACTACAGGCAGACTTGTTGACTGCCCGGAAATCTTTCTTCAACGGACTCATATTGAAACTTAAAACTTCGATTACTTATTTGAATGCAAGGTTCAGCAAGAGTTCAGCGGAGAATACCGCCCTGCAACAAAAAGACTAGCAAACTGCTAAAGCCTAAATGCTAGCTTTACCTGACCGAACTTGCTTCGACAGCTAAAACCCGGACTTTGCTACTGGAGAGCTAAGGAAACCTGTTGCGGTGGTGAAACCGAGGTCGAGGTAATGAACTTCACCCCTATTCAATTCCCGCCGGGCTGGTTCGAGATTGAGCTTTCCTCTTTATATGCCCTGCCTTTTTTGATTCTTCCCACTTGGATAAGAAAGAAGCAGGTATACAAGGGTTTGCCTAAGCACGACCCGTCAACGGACGGAGCTTTCGAGGCGAGAGAAGTTAGGCGATATGGGGACTGCCGGCACAGACTCTGCTGAAACAGAAATATCAAAATAGCGTAGCGTGTCAGTCAGGCTGGGAGTAGTTGTTATATAGATAGGAGAAGCATCCGAAGATGGACAAGACTTCGAGAGAGACCGAAAGGGTGTTCGTCGGGTTGGCGTCATTGAAAAGAGGGTAGGTAGGCTACTAAAAAGGGGTATGGCCTAATAAGAGTCCTTTTCGAGGGATATATAGTTATAGGGGGGGTGCTCTCATCTCATGGGTGTTCGTACCTGGCAACTAAGTGAATAGGTGAATTGATAGTTGTCCCGTACCTGCCAAAGACAGTTAGAGTAGAGTTATGACGAGGAACCCCGCTATGCTCGGATCAGGGTAATTTGGCAAGCCCGCCTCCAGTAAGTGAACAACTTAAAATAAATGACTTCGCTTTATTGGCAGCAGCAGCAAGCCCTCGTTTAAGAAGAGTTATACTTGACCCTTGCTAAAGAAGACCTACTATAAGGCTACGTCTGACTCATTACCTGACGTCGTGGTCTTCTCAATTGGTGGTTTTGTTCCCGTTCCTGCTCCTGTTGTTGACAAAGAAGCGTAGGTCTCTGTCAGGTGGTGCACCAGTTTCGTATACATACGCCCTGGTTGGTAAGGTGATGAGATCGACACACTATATGCGATCTACGTTCATAGGTTCTACCTTGAAGTTCTTCTCAGTGCTCGTACGGCTTGTTTTCATTAAGTAGTTCGCTGGGCGCATAGTTAATAATGAAATGATCTTCCCTTCTATGCGATGTGCCGCCGATCTCGATCTGCTAGTTCCACCATATTTTCATTGATCATCAGCCGAGGAGGGCATTCGTACGGCGGAAAATCTTGTATAGAAGTCAAAGGCAAAGACAGATGGAAAGCAAGTTCCACCAACTACTCCGATCTTAATTACCGATGGGCATTTGCCGAGGATCCAAGCCTTCGCGGGTAAGAAGTCACATCTTCACTCCGCTCAACTCACTTACGCATTTGTAGTTCATAGCTGGGCTCCGCCGAACTCTGGTGAAGTGTGCTTCCCGTGGGTACCACGTTTTCAATCAGAAGACTGCAGGCAAAACGTCTTTTCTTCAATGGCTGCAGTAGCGCCTATCTCATAAGAAGAATACGTAGTGGTTCAGCTCTTCATGGGAATCAAAGAAAGCTTATTAGGCGAGCTGAGGCTCATTGTGGAGGTCAAGTCGTACAGCTGGGCAAGTACAAGTATAAGTAGAAGTGGGCGTGATGGTCAAAGTGATCTTTCTTCTTTTCCGAGGAAGGTAGTAAGTAACCGCACGGGGTTAGCACTGAAAGAGTTCCCCATATAAGTATAAGTGAAAAGCCCTTTTGCAAGGCGCGAAGATTCACTTCGTAAGATAAAGCAATGATTTTCTTGACCCGGGAAAGGCCAGAAAGCTACCGACCGGTGTGGAGAAGAAAGTTTACATTTACAAGTAGGCGGGCGAAGTAGGTAGCATGTCGGGGAAGGAGAAGCATACTCGGATCAGATCGTAGTAAATCGATTCAATGGCCATTGATCTGTGATTGAAGGCCCCTTGCTGGCATCAGACATCCAAAGAGGCATTAGGAATTGTGGTTGCATAACCAGTTCGAACCAATTCTTGCAGTTATGAAGGAAACTTTGCTTATGCTTCCATCTTTCCTGCACACTAACTATATATAAGAAGTTGTGCAGAATCGTCAAACCAATAATCTAGGGGAGTGACCGGGAAGCGAGTCAAGTTGAATGAGAGTGAAAAGCAGTTAGCTCAGGTAGCTTGAACTATAACTCTTCCTCCCACTAAGGGAAGAGGACTCACTTCAAGAGCGAGGTTTTCAATCCAGGTATCCTTTCCCTCTTCTTGCCTGGTCTTTTTCGCCTTTCTTAATGAAACTGATTCAAGCATTCGTTCAGAGTCGACAACAGCGGATAATTTCCCTATGCCCAAAGCACCAAGACTGGCTAAAAGAGCAAAGAGAGAGGACCGGGACAGTAAAGAGAAAAGAGACAAGACCTCTTATGCCGGAAAAGTCAGAAAGTAAAGTGCTAACGTGCAGCTCCCATTCCGAATCCAAGAGTTCCCCTAAGGTTGAAAGAATGAGAGTCCTTTTGAATAATGAAGGGAGTGCGCGCAAGAAGATAAGGTCCTCAAGAAAGAAGACAGGAAAGCACGATAATCTGTTGCGAAAAGTTTTCGTATATAGAGTAAATTCTTTATCCACGTAGATTCTACATGCATGTGAGCTAAAACCATGGTATACGCGATAGAGCTAGAGCTAAGGCATCGAACGAATCATGTAGGAACGCAGGAAAGAAAGGGCTTGACTTAGTAGCAGAAATAAGAAGGATTCAAAGCTGTCGTGCACGCGTGAATGGGGAAAGCAGCTATCGAAAAAGTGGTTGTGCTAACCGGGGGAGAAAAAGATCGGACCCGTATTTGGGTAAAAGACTCGTAGCCCCAAGAATTCATAAATTAGCCTCTCTGCCGCTGTGCAGTTGTTCTTAACAAGGCAGCTATTGAGTTATCGTAAGAGAAGTGAATCAATCGTTACGAAGCTCTAAATGAGTGGATTTGAATCCAACCGTTGCTGATTGTTCCACGTATCTGCGTTCGAAGATGCTAGTACCATTTCCAAAGAAGAATTCGTATCCGTCTGAGATTTCGATATAGACCTTAGAAAAAAGGTGTACCACGATGTGCTACGATCCTATATTTGCAGGAAAGCCAATGATATACAGTCAAACCAAAGCAGAAAGGAAAGAAAAAGATTGATCACGCTTGATAAGGTCAGGAAATCCAGTCGGTAAGGAGGGCAGGCAGTCCCGCATGAGTAGATCCAGAGCCCCTGTTGTTTTCGCCACTGAAAGGACCTCATCTTTGAATATTGCTTTGCTTCCTTTACCTTCGCTTCAAGGGAGTGGAGTCCCGTCCTCTATTCAGATGTTGCTTGGTGATTCAGTGCAGCTTGATTGCTATGGGAGTAGTGCTTTAGTCTTTATTGCTTTCTTAATAAGGGGGACTTTCGGGGTTGATGCTCACAGGCACCATAGCTATCCAACTTCTACTTCTCGGTAAGCGACAGGAAATGTCATACTGGACAAGGCGCTTAACGTGCACTCAGAACAGCAACAAAAGCTTCTCGAGAAGTGCTCTTGCTTATCGAAAGATGCCTAGTCGGCTTTTCGACCGGTAAAGCGGTCAGTAACAAGGAGTACATGGGCTACTGGTCTTTCGCTCTACGAGCAACCATAGCCACCGCTCTGTGAGTAGGATCTACTCTTTCCTTAGCGAGGGTGAAGGGATGTATTCCTATCTCAACTACCGTATCGGTCTGAGTCTTGGTGAGGACTAGGCCTTAGGTCACCATCGAATGCTATACTAACTAGGACACCGCTTGCTGTTTTTCATCTAGAACAGGAGCAATACAACTCAAGCCAGTGATCTTAGAGGAAATTTAGGTCATCAGAAAGCGCTTATC
This sequence comes from Ligustrum vulgare, assembly GCA_963555705.1. Classification (NCBI taxonomy): domain Eukaryota; kingdom Viridiplantae; phylum Streptophyta; class Magnoliopsida; order Lamiales; family Oleaceae; genus Ligustrum; species Ligustrum vulgare. Next base: position 560,905 of record OY743191.1, on the reverse strand, counting down.
GAGGCATCATAGAAAGATCTAGACCTCATGAAGTGAAGCGAAGGAGATAGTCTGTCCTATCCAAGAGCAGGACCGTTGTGAGTAGCAGTGAGTAGTTACCCTTACGCTTTAATCTCATTGCTTCATTCTTGGGAGATAATCCAGATCCAGAAAAGCAGGGGAAGGAGGTAAAGCAGTCTATTGAGCTAATCAAAGGAGAGACTTCCGATGGTAGGGCTTCCACTCCTATTGCTTTCGAGTGCAGGGAGGCTAAGGATAGTGATGCCAGGGTAGACATTATCCTATGATGCGAGCGAAAGACTAGTATAAAGACGTAAGAGAGGATATAGAAAGCAAGGGTCCGGTTATCCAGTTCATGGATTTCGATTCTGTATCATTGGAATCTGGAATTCGATTCTTTAAGATGGAAGATGGCTATTTAGTACAATAGAACTAGAAGATAAGAGTTGGTGTCTTGACTCCCGTTGCCATACCCTGGATTGTAGAATCCCTCTCTCTAACAAGAGTCTAGCTGATGGAGCCACCGAGTGCATATCATGGATATAGTCTACGTTGTAGAGAGAACCGGCTTTTGGGACTTATTTCCGGGGAGTCTTGAGGATGTAAACCAGAAGGACAAGGATAAGGAAAGGGTCCTAATGGCTACCACATAAGTAGATGTACTTATGTCAGCTAACACATCTACCATAAAGGATAGATTTAGCTTCTATAAGATTGTACAATAGTAATGATATAGTTTTTCTCTAAAGGGTGGCATAATAGTGAAATGTATTTTAAATGGCCGATCATGCTTGTTAGGGTTGAATGCTTAGGCTTTCAGATTCAAGCAGCTCCTTGCTACACGATCAGTCAAGCTAAGAGAGAAAAGCAGCAGTCCTTCCAATCAAGCCAACCAATTCCAACGATTGCAGTGATTGCCATCAAAGCAAGAAGTATAGACTTGCAGGATCAAGTGGGAAGAGCGGAACTTTACAGGTCTCGCAGCTACTAAGCTAACGGGCAGCTTTCTTTGCATGACGTCGCTCTAGCTTTGAATCGACAATTGCCGTTGCGGTCCCAATTGGGTTGGCGAAGATTGTGTCTAATGCGTTGTCTATTGTCCTCTTTCTCTTTCCCGCGCTTAGGAGCTCTTCAAGCGCAGAAAGATCGTAAATGATCAGCTTAGGTGTGAGTATCCAAGATTGGTCAAAAGGTTCCCAATAAGGGTCAGAGAAAAGCACCCCGAACTCCGTCCTATGTAGCATAGCGAGCGAGACTGTCTCCATTGGACTTTCCATTTCAACTCGACTTGTAGCCAGACTCCCCTTTCGATCCTGCGATCTTCGTTTTTGAATCCAATCCTGCCCTTTTGTCTTAGGTAAGAGTCAGTCAGTCAAGACAGTACCGGTGGGCTTTGAGCTAGCAGAGCAAGGCTCTGACAAGACCTTCATGGACCAAGTCAAGCTAAGAGATTCGCCTTGGTCTTAGTGCGATTCGAAACTGGGATTTTATATAAAAAAAAGGGCGAACGAACAAAGAAAAGAAGGACCTCCCTCTTAGTCAGCTTCAAGGAGTTCTGTCTTCTGTCCATTCAAACTGCCCAGGTAAGGAGAGGCCTTCCTTGTGTCCTTCGAGAAAAGTAGTACTAGGTCGTCTTCTCGACCCACCCAACCACTAAGATTAAGCTTTGTCACCTTTTTGAGCTAGAGTGCAGGGTGCTCTTCAGGAATCCAAACCAAACCTCGGTCTTTGGAGTCAACAGCTTTTGCTTCATTTCAGTAGCCCGAACCAGAGTCGACTTCTTTCAGTTTAGGATACTAAACCGGACTTCTCACCTGCTAAGGTGGTCCACCCATGAGCTATCAGGCTACACACATTCGTCGGAAAAGCACTTCGGTCGGAAACTCAATCAAAATCAAAAGGCGAACATTCTATGGCTTCATTTGAAGATCAGACTCTTTTTTGTTTTCGAGTCAAGCTTGGAGAGGACAGCAAGGCTTTTCCCGCTCGTCTCGTCTTTGGTGACAAAACTTCTCTCGTCCATCTCCATCTGTGAAAAGCATTGGCATTCTAAGGTAACCTTAGCCTTCTCCTCGGTCCATTTAAAAATGAACCCCCCTTTTAGACATAGATTGATTTCTTACTGACCCCGCGGTACGGAATAGGACCAAGGAATACGCTATAGAATAAAGAAAGAGTGAGAAGGTCTAGCTCCAGTCATTCCGGTCTTTCCCAGGTAAGGAAAGAGAAAGAGGAGGCCAGTAGTTATTGATATTTAATACGTAATAAGACAATCCTTATTCTAGCCACCATAAGCAAACAAAACAAGCGGGGATGCATCGAAAAAGACCCTCTTAGAAAGGAGGGGACTCTATCCCAGGTGTACTTTTCATTTTAAAAAACATTATTAAGACTTTGGATTCAGTTAATTGGAGATTTCTAATGGAGGTGTTGCATGCTATGAAGTTCCCTGAGAAGTTTGTGCAATGGATTTAATGCTGCATCACTAGTCCTATGTTTTCAGTTACTTTAAATGGAGGTTTAGAAGGGTAATTTTCTTGCATTGCAAGAGAGGTCTCAGGCAAGGACCTTTCTCACCTTATCTCTTTGTGATTGTCATGGAAGTGTTGTCACAAATGCTTAATAAGGCAGCTGTTGACCTTCCATACTACCCAAAATGTGATAAGATCCACCTCACTCACCTATGCTTTGCTGATGATCTTATGGTGTTCACTGAGGGGAGCTTGCAAGCTTTGGATTTCCTTCTATGGTTCGCCTATCGGTGAGCCGAGCCGTTAGTTACACCAATCCTTTACCTTGTTGGTGCATCACTAAGCCGAGCTTTCCACTCCACTGAACTGATGAACTAAGCTTAGCTTGCCTAAGCTTTCGGGGGCAAAGAACCTTCGGCGATGAAAGGCACGTGTTCAATCGAGAGAAAATAGGGACAGACATTGGACGATCTAGCCCAAAATCAAGAAGTTAGTCGTTGTTACGAAGAGAGAAGAGAGCGCATTCATCCATGGTAATTTCCCAAGAGCAAGAGCTCAAGTCTACGAATAATAGTTACTAAGCTCCGAAGCATGGTAAAGAAAGATATAGGGGAGTCGATCATCTTTAATCCCCTCTGTCCCAACAAGCGTTACCGATTGGTTCGCGTCAAAAGAACCCGCTCTGGTAAACAACAGTCAGACGCGTTATCAATTTTCTTTTTCGTGTCTGCGAGCGAATTGGCTATCATGCGGGCCAGCCTTTGTTTTAGCTGTATCCCGCTCGCGATCTACTAAAGGGAAAGTAGCCGGGGATATTGGTTCAAGTCCAATTCGTGAGATGGGGGAGTCCTTTCTTTCGTTCTGCTTCTCTTCCTTATTGTCATATTTTTTTTGCCTCTGGATTATGCCCATTTAATCGTCTTTTTTGGGTACTTCCTCGATCAGGGGCTGGCAAAGTGGGGGTTCTACCTGGCTTTTCAACAAGGTGCCTATTTTTTACTGGCCCTATTTTTGGAAAAAGAGTCAAGTTCGACCTCTAAGAAACGTGGGTTGTCCTTTCTTTTTCTACTAATTTGTCAACTAATCTTTGGATTCTTCTATTATGAAGAATCATATTTTATGGAACCTCTGAAGCTAGCCGCCCTGTTGTCGGGGGCCTGCATCATTTTTATAAGCTTAGCGAAGCGCGCGATGTGGGCCTTTCTACTTAGCTTCTTATTTTATTTTTTTTTAAGCCGCCTTTTTATAGGCGTAATGTCATCCCCTGGTGACAAAGCTACCATATGGGGAATCCCCCACGGGATAATCATCTTTGTTTTTCTCCATATATGGCCCTTTTTTGGCTTATTCTTTTTCAAGGATAGCCTCCCCAGAAGAAAGCAACCCTTAGTCCCCTTGTTTTTCGGCGGTGTTTTTTTCTTGCTAGGCTATTTTCCCGAGCTTGCCTGGCTTGAAAAGTGGATCGAGGGGATAGACCTTCTTCTGTTGGTCTTGGGTCTTTTTTCTTTCATTGAGGGGGAAGAGTCGAGTCAAAGACACCCGAATTAAAAACTAAAGGAATTATATCAGGGCCTTAAGCCCCCACCCAAGGGAGCGTCCCCCGTATTCCCGACATGCTAAGGGAAGAGAGGGAGAGAGAGATCTCTCGTTAGGTCTTGGGAATGTTGCTAATAAGGTGAAGGCTAATATCTCGCCGAAAGGTGGGAGGGGTGCCGAGATCCTGGGCAGCGGGATCTTCCCATCATGATCGACTAAAGGGAAAGTAGAGATATTGGTTCGAATCCAATTCATGATTCCAGTTCAGAAGGACTTCATTCAATCGAAGTTTAGGATGGAGCTATCACTAATAGACAGATGGGATTGTTTGCAACAAAGTGTCTATATAGCAAGGGCTCTTGAAACTATATCCTATAGAATAGGGACTCGACCAAAGGCTCAGCCGAAAGAGAAACTTTCTCAGTCGAAGGAGAAACTGAATTCAAATCTCACTTTAAGACGGTTGTTAGCCGTCTCAGTAAGGGTAGTGAGCAAGTTTAGGTTTAGGAATAGGAAGAATTCTTAGGAAGCGAAGCAACCTCTTCTCTTTGCGTGACTCCTTCTTAGGGCGTGAAAGCATTCCATCGGGCTTCCCGCTGAAGGATGTGTTCAAGTCGCTTCTTTTCCGCTTTCAAGCTGAATCAAGTGGGGAAGATGGGAAGTTCAGGTCAAGGTTGATTGATTAGTTCTGTGGTCAGGTGAAGGAGAAAGATTAGCAGCTTCTTCTATAAACGGAATTTTATACTTGCCATGCCAATAACCGGATTGGATCACGATCCAGTACTGTAGGAAGAAGGAAAATCTCTTATATGAATAGGATTCAGTGCTCAAGTCGTCCAGTCCCGAGTGGGGAAGATTGCTTCTATCCGTCAAGCATTGGAGTCGTGCCTGAATCCTTTGTTCGTTCTTCTATCATCTGCACTTGCCTTCCTCAAAGGAAGAAATAGTGAAAGTAAGTAGCTCACGGGGCAACGAAGCCAGTGCAGAAAATTCCTTTTCCGAATGAAAGGCAATAGGGGACGTACCCTAAGGAAGAAGGAAGCAAGAAGGGAGGATTTTCTTTACTTTACCGCTAGAACCTTTCTTTCACGAGTGAACTCGGGCACGAGCCTACCTTGTAAGAACCAAAGAAGGGGTACCGGCCTACCTACCATTACCATTTAGGGAATGAACCGAGTTAGAGGCCTATGCTTCCTTTACCGATAGCCGACCCGAGATCTAAGGTTAGTTAGTTTTCTTTTCTCCGTCCGGTAATCTAATTTCTTTACCGATAAGAGCTAGCTCAAGTAAGCGTAACGGCATAAGAGAGCAGGAAGAGCTTACTATCATAGCAGCACATACAGAGTGCCAGTTCCGTTGGGTTCCCATAGCAGAGAAAAAGAGCTATTCCAAATCGAATGAATATTAAATCGAATAAATAAGGGGTCAGGAAGTCCAACCAGACTACGGCTACGGCTCCAAGTGAGGAGGGCGTCTTTTTTCTTCTGATTAGCAGTGTTGAGCTGGGATCGGTCTCAAGCTATCGGGATCACTCCCAGCCATAAGCAATCCCCTTACTGTTCTTTTCGACATCCATCCTCCTTCTTTCCGGATACTTATCTAATGCTACGGAACCAGCTTTCCCAATCAAGAAATAGATTCATTCCTCCTAAACATATGTAGGAAGAGATAAATCTTGAAAGCTGAAGGAAGTGTAAACTGTTCGAACGGCCGGTACTTAGCAACGGAAGTAGGAGGAGATCGAGCTAATCAGTCTATGTTGCTCCCGCTCAGGAAAGAAGACAGGGGCAAGTCGATGAAAGTCAGGTTTTTAACCGATTAAGGATCAACTTCGAATCCAATATCAGTCCTTCTAGGTTCAGACAAGGTTGCTCTGCTTCGCAACCAGTGTTTCAAGTGCCAATCCCAAGCTCTCCAACGGCAGCATTCCAAGCAACCCTAACCAGCAGCAAAGCGCTTCCTCGAAGGCGAAGTAAGCACCGTAGATATTTTGTAAGCAAACAAGGGGGCGAAGCGGTAAGCAAAGATCAATTGAGAATCTAAGGATAGGTTGTAAGCTACGAATCACGAGTTATGGGTTATGGGTTCAGCTCTTTCTTCTACGTACAGGATTATATCCCTTCAAACCTGCCAGTGCTCAAGTAAAGTAGAAGTAGGGTGGTTAGGGAGGGTCGATCCATCAACGGATCCAACAACAGATCAATCCTCAAGTAATCAACGGAGAAAGAAAAGAGTATATGACTAAGATCTGTCTTTTGATGCGGGAAAATGAGGCAAAGAAGTCAGTGCAGGCTCTTATGATTAGTAAGAGGAAGGTAAATTTACGCTTTTACGACCAAAGGAAGAGGCAGCGAAAGGTTACTCTTTCTCGCAGTTTGAGTAGGTGCTTTAGCTCGAAGCATTCTTCTAGGTAAAGGGATTAGTCCACTTTCAGAAAAAAGGTTTCACGCAGTCTACAAGGTAAGTAGCTCTCGTAGGAAGAAGTACTCAAGAGCCAGGCAAGGAAAAAAGTATCCGTATATAAGTAAGGAGGGCTTTTCTCACATGGAGATGAAACCCTAATAAGACGGGAGATAGATAAGATAGACAGCGCTCAGAAAGCGAAATATCGAACCAGGCCAACAGGCTTGATGAAATTCAGAAGGTTGAACGGTACTCAAGATTCAATCTCAAAGCATAGATATTTTGTAAGCAAGCTAGGTCGATTACCGGGTGCGAAGCGCCGCAATCCATTGAAGAAGAAAGGTGATTGATCAATTCAAAAGCATAATCAAGGATAAAAAATAAAGGAGAACTGACAATCCAAGACAACGGTCCTCAACACCAAATATAGATTTTCAGGATATGTTCTACGCTACGAAAGTCATTGGATCACTCTTGATAGGGTCTGTGGTATTCAATATAGAAGAAACGCGAATTCTTAGCTTTAAGCCCCAGGAAGGGAAGTCTCAGGAGAAAGAAAAAAATCCAATATAAGGGGAAAGCCGAAATAAGAAGTTAAGTTCCGGAAAGACGGAGTATCGAACGGGTGTTATTGAATATCTCACTTCAGGTGGGCAAGGTAAGTCAAGTTCAGTTTAGCGAAGTTAACCAATAGTACTCAATCTATCTAGTAGTGAATCGGAAACCCTTCCTCTCTCAAGTAAAGGGTACGAAATAGAAAGGCAACGGTACGGTCCACCAAAGATAAATTAGCTAGGCTCTTCCCCGTTACAAAGACTCCCCGCTGTCTTGTTGTTCTTCGTACACGTATCACACAGGGGGACATTGGAACGCCGGCAAAGATGCCTTAAATCAAACATCTGGAAATGGTCATACAAACGCTACCTAGGGACCTTTCTCATTCAGTGGTAAACCTTACCAAGACTAGTTGCCCCAACGAATTGATATGCTTTTGCTTTTTGTAACACCGGCGAATGCTGAATACGGAGGAAGACAATGAAATTAGAACAAAGCAGGTAGACCGAGCAAGCTTACAGAATTCGGGGAATTAAAACTCAGAATAAGCTCTTTTGACCAATTAGCACGTTTGGTAGCCAGAAAAAGGATATAAAGCATTCACAGTAAGTAGTTTCTATGATCACTGATCAAAAACACATTCATTCAGTAAGGGATTTCTCCTCAAAGTAGTGTAACCTAGCTCAATTCGCCTCATTGATTCCCTGAAATCTCGACCTTTCTGAGCCCAGCCACATTTCCATTTGGTTATGATATACGCTAGTACTTGTTGCGGGGGCGGGTCATAGACTGACTAAGTTAAGTCGCTAGCTATATAAAATTTTCTCAAGTGTGAAAGCGGAAGGTCCTGCACATAAAAAATATTCCACTTCAGATACCCTTTAAATTAAAGTAAAGCCCGTGGTCAAGACCCGGTACTACGGGTATGAGATGTGGCATAAAATACCCATAAATGGGTGTAGAATTCACTCGCAGAAATGCCCGGTCAAAGAAGGGCTTGCTAGAACTCTGAAGAAAGGCTTAAAGCAGAGCTTTCTCACTGACTCAGGAAAGGCTCAATCATCAGAAATGGTTCGAGGAGAGCTTCAATCGAAAAAAAGCCTACTTATTCTACTCGAAAACCCTATTAGGCAGTAGTGGCAAGCACAGCAGAAAGGAGCTTTCCTAGATGTCAGGCAAGGACCTAAAGTCCATCAAGCAGATCTCGAATGAAGTGATTGAGACACTCCTGTAACAGGATTGCTAACTGACGCTGACGCGGATGGAACTCTCTGGAACTGCTTTCGAGCTTACTGCTTTCTAGCTTTAAGCCTAGCGGCTAAGGAAAGGAATGGAATCGATTAAAGAGAGAGATGGATGATTCTCAAAACTGGGTGCAACCTTGAATGAAACTGGATCTCTCTCCTCCAATTAGCTTACTTTGAACTCTTCCTATCCGAGTAGTTCCTATCCCAGTAGGTAGTAGGAAGCCAAGCAAGGATAAGAGAGAGAAAGTACACTACACTTTTTTTTTATATAACCTGATCTCCACCCCTCCGATAAACACCTTAGCACTAGCAGTTGTGCTGGTCTTTCTATTGACCGAATCAGAGGTGAGGGTGATGCAACGGCCTGGACTCAAGGTCTCTCCTGCCTCTCGGGCGAGGGATTTCCTGGCTTTGCTTGCATCCCTTGTTGGAACTAAAGGCAATGAATATTGGATTTGGAAGGTCTTCCACGTCTCTATGTCATCCGGTGATCCATATGCATAGTACAAGCGCTTATCTGTGGCAATCAACGAGTGAAGCCGATTAAAGACCATGGGATAAAGGCTCTAAGTCCTTTTTTCTCGCTAGATGGGGCCTTCCTCTGCACGGGATTCGATTCACAAAAATAAATTTATCGAGTAAGAAACAATTAATGTGTAGCTTCTTCTCAAGCAGTAGCACCGGCAACTAAAACTGTCTTCTATCCAACACCGGTTACTTCTATAAGACATAATGGAACAATTACCTATTCTATCAGATTCGCTGCCAATACCCGTGTAAAGATAGGAGTACTTGTCAGGCTTGAAAGTAGTGATTTCTCGGCTTCTTATATAGTCCCCTTACTTCTTTCCTTGAAATAAGTTTGCAGACAGGATATGGCTTGCATAAGGCGTGTATCTAACTTGTATATGGCATGTATAGGGCTGTTTAGTTAAGAACTAGCAGTTAGCGAGCAGACAAGTTTGAAAGTAGGCTGACGGGCAAGCTAGGGAAAGAGGTCTTTATCATATATTACTGGAATACCTAAAGCTATTGATTTGATAGCGGGTTAGAGGTTTCATTTCTTTCTCGTCCTAAGGTAAACTCATACAGCCAGTTTATAAGTAGTGCCAGTCCTGCTGTTTGCCTTCTCGCGAGTTAAGAGTTAAAACATACCTCTACCAGATCGCCCTGACCCCGAAATAAAGAGCTCCCTTCCCGTCCAGAAGCAGTAGTTGCCGTGGAAGACTATGGATAAGCAGTGCTCCGTATAAGGCTTTTAAGTCTTCATCTCTAAATACGAATGAATACGGTTTCAAGGCCAGTCTTAAGGCTCCTGGAAAGTTCGAACTTGCATGCAGCGAGAAAAAAAGATATCCATTCCCATCGCTTTCCACTCTAGTTGCTTTCCATTCTGCCCAGTGAAAGGTTAACTATTGCCATTTTTCCCGTCAAAATATGAATATGAAAGGAAAAGAGACTTTTGAAAGCAAGCATAATCAAAGCCTTTCTCGGGAGCTCGTAGTGCTAAGTTCAGCCTGAGAGTTTGGTTTATTTGTACGTGCTCATTTCTGCGGATAGTGCTCGGGCTTGTTGGACCACTCTATCATAAAGAACCTATAAAAGGTTCTCCCCTTATGGATGGAAAGGTTCCCGCCTCCGCCCGATCGCTTGAATCTATTCCCACCTTCACATGCTTGCTGGATTAGAGGTGGGCTTGCTAGCGTCTTGCTATTGGCTTTATAGCTAATACGGCTTGGAGCTAAGGTGAAATTGAACAATCTGAACAACTACCTTTAAGACTTGAAGAGAGAAGATACCTTCGCCCACCCACCATGCTACGCGAAAGCTGAACTTCAATAAGTAGAGCCTTCACGCCTTTAGTAGCCCATTTATCTGTTGAAGGACTTTGGCCCCGGGGCGGTTGACTTCTTGGAATATTCGATGTTGCGGAGGTGGGTGTCATCATGGCTTAGATATTACTCGTGGTATGCAAGTCAGTCAGTGAACCTGGGTGCCTCCCTCCAATCATGGTTTGAGGGTCCACAGATTACTAACTCTTGGCAGGTAAAAGATGAAAATCCTGAACTTGTCAAGTTTGGTATCTTTTTCCAACTCTTTGATCTTGTTGGTCGCTTTATGCGATCCGAGATCAAGCCTCCAGAAGCTCTGTAAGAAATGACGTCTTTTGGTTCCTGCTATGTTGTAGGTGGCAAAGGCGATAGCAAATTCTTGGTCTTTGCACAAGGGCTTAACCAACCCTGTGCAAGGAGAGGGGTTGTCATTATAGGGGAAACTTTATATGACACCTTTCCCATGACCATCCAACATAAGACTTTGGGCGTTACGGAGCGCCAACGATTAGTAGGATACTCTCGTTATGACTCCAGTAAACGGATTTGGGATTCTATTTAATCTCCTTATCTTATATTGTAGTCATGACGGTGGGAAATATCGCTGAATAAGCGGGGGGGTCCTATCTAATTAGTAGTCCTCAAGGTTAGAGGACTACACCCCTACGCTACGATCTTTCTTCAAGACAGTCAGTCCAGCTAGCAACTGAATTTCATGCTTTCAAGCTGAATGCGTTCATTCCCTATAGGGTCATTGAACTAGTTGAATGGAATTCCCTCCTTGCGTACTGAAGACATGAATGAACCATCGAGTTCAATCCAGTACCTCTTCTTATTCATCTTTCCTTAGGGTGCTTAGGAATGAGAGACCCTGCCTACGTCTATTCATGCTTGGTCTTCTGAGAGTTAGGATGAAATGCGATCCCGCGATTAAGCGATTTTCTTGCGGAGACTGATTAGCCTTACTGCTTGACCTCCTCTCTCTTAGCTAAATATGGGGTGATCGAGATAGTCGTTCCCTCTTTCCCGGATGGGACTCTACTAGCTACTAGAGAATAGATAGTCTCCTCTTTCATATTGTTTACCGTTAGTTGATTGTGCTTACGCATTAATAAAAAAGGGACTATCCGAGCGTTGGAGTATATTTCGCCCATTTTTTTTGAATATCTTCTCTCTTGGCTAGCCCTTGGCCTGAGTCGTCCCTGTCTCTTACTAAAAGTCACTTAGTCCCTCTAGTTCAGGTCGTCATGCTGTTGCTTACTGTTACTGGTCCTCCTACTTTAACTGGGTAAGATTTGAATGGGGATGCGGCACACAGGAATCTTGCATGCAGGTGTACTAAGAAATGAGTTTCCAGCTTAAAGGCACTCTAAGGTTCAACTACTTTTTAAGTCAGTTCAAGCTAGGTCAATCCAGCAAGTGAGAAAGCTTAGGCAAGTTCCCTTTACTTTACCTTTGGTTAATATTATAAGTAAGGAAGAGAGGTACTTTCCATAGAAGTCCTCAACAGCATCTCTCTCGAAAAAGGGATAGGGTCCCCAGAAACATAGGGGAAGAAGGAAATTGAGTGCTTACTAAGCTAAGCCCAGCCCATCGCCTTTGAGTGCCATCTAGTTTGAGTCCTAGGGGTATCTAGTTGAAGTGGTAAACCAATTTCGTTCCGGGCCAGTTCTACTTACATCGAGTTTCCTGCACTTTAGTACAAGCATGTGAGAAAGCCAGTTAGAGAGCCTTACCTTATACAGACCTAAGGGAGTGATCTTTTCCTAACACTAGAAAGATCATTCATATTGAACTTTATATATTACTTATTTAGCATTAATTACTAGTCAACTTCAAGGGAATAAGCTCCTTTAATAGTCAAAGTGCCTTCTACCCCGTGAGAGTTGCTTGCCAGTCGTAATGCCTTCTCCTAAGTAATCCCTTTCCAGCGGTTTTCATGGTTATATTTTCGAGCGAGCTCCATCAAGTCAAGTTGCAGCAAGTGTGAGAAAGCAAGTGTAATCTGTCTCTTTCCAGTACTTTCTTTTATTAGGCTCGGGATTTGAAGTAAAAAGGGGGTTATAGGTTATGTACCAGTTCTTTCCTTTCGGGCAGTTACCTTGAATGTGGGTCTTGTTGGATCAAAAAGACTATACTCTTGGTGCCTTTTGAATATCCCCTTACTCAAAGGGAGTGAAGTCCGCCTATTCAGTTCTATCGGTAAGCTAAGTCCTCTCCTTGGAAACCAGTTATAAAGCAACTCTCTTTTTCCTGTGAGAATGATAAAGCTAGTCTATCAGTTTCCAATGAGCAAGCCAGCCAGTCTAAAAGTGTCTTTCCAATAGTAAGTAAGCAAAAAGGTAAGCAAGCTTAGGCTAGTAGGCATCTTAGGCAATCCATCCAATGGGAGAAAGCTTCCAGGCATTTCAAGTTAAGCGTATCCTATTTAATTGTAAGTTAAAAGGTAAGCCCATCAAGTTACAGCAAGGGAAAAAGCCATCCAGTGAGCAAGCGGCAGGTTTTTATTTTAATGCGTTAGCACATTGCGGCAGGATAGCAGGTTCAACGGGCCTATCCATGTAATAAGACTTCCAGTAATAACATGGATAGTTAAGGGTAATATAAGTTCTCCCGGTAATAAGATAAGTATCATACCTTTAGTTGGAGTTGGCTTCTATCGAGTTTAATCTCTTGCGAGCCTGTGCCAATTGTAGTTGCTTTCCTTTCAGCAGGCAGGGATTCTTTTGGCAAGTAGGGAGCTAGGTCAATCTCTTTCTTTTCTTTCTTTCCTACGGGATTCTCTTGCTACTGAACTAGAGGAAACTCCCTCCAATGCCGGGGGATATTTCCTTTCCCTTCTTCCTGGGCAATGAGGCTATCTCCGGGCCTTCCAGCTTAAACTAAAGGAGTTGAGTGAGTAGCGACTTCTTAACTTAATAAGTAGTTGAAATCAGACTTCAAATACCAAACTTGGAGTTCTTAAAGGTTGGAGAGCCTACACTTAACTTAGTTTCAAAAAGGTTGGTATTAGCATTAGCACTCGCTTAGGTGCTAAAGGTAGAAAGGTAGATATGTAAATCACTTAGTCCTTGAACTAGGGATAGGGCCTATTAATCAAATTCCAATAGAGTAGCAGTACTATACTAGTGAAGGAGGAAATCGTAGTCCCACAGGATTCAATGAAGCTATGCCTTTTTCCTCTGCTTAAGGACTATAAGGATATTAATTCCTTTAGTTAGAGAGCTGAATGGAAGGGAAGTCAAGGAAGGAGAATACGGAAGTTATAGACTACTCAGTCAATAGATCTTAGAGGACTGGGCACTGTGCAATCTATTAGTACAAGACTGGCTATTGAAGTCAGAGACTCTACTTATGCTTGCGGAGGGATGTAAGGACTACTTTTATGGATATTTAATTCTTTAGCTCCTTTCTTTATCCGATCCGGCCCGAAAGGAAAAAGAAAAAAAGAAGTCATGAACCAAACCCCAGTTTTCAGGCTCTCATGAAGCCTTAGGGCGAAAGCCATTATTCCTCTCACATTGGGAACTTCGCTCACTTCCTAAAACACTGGAGACTGAGGCGCATTCGCAACAATACATCCATGACTAGAGAATTAGGTATAGGAAGAATAGATCTAGCAATACAATCACCAAACTATTAACACTTCCAATACCCATACCTGCACCCATACCATCAACTCAAAGGAAAACCATTTTGTCACCACGGAGCATAACTGCAACTAAAACTATTACCAGAAAGACAACTATACTGGCACGCCACCTATACGGGCACGCGTACTCTTTCCAAAGCTAAAAGCACCTCCTACACTTGAGAACTACTACGCATTGGAAACGAAGCAGATAGTCACCATTACCATAAGACCAGCGACCAACTAATGGTTCTTTTCTTACTTAAGACTCATGGAAAGGAAGAAGAGTCAAAACTGAGACTAAGAGGAATGTTTAGTATAAAAAAGCTTACGGGAGGGAGGAATGGTGCCTATTACTATGTGTTACCAGCTACTTGCCTTAAGAAATAAGAAAAAAGTCCAGTCTATATTCTCTCAATAGGAGAGACTACTCCACTACTACCTATACACACTGTAGATTCGCCAACTACCGATGGGGATCGACACTACTTCCAACACTAAGATTTGGCTTAGACTAAAGCTACAATCAACATTCGAAACTATAAAACTACTATTACTCGCACGCGTACTACTACTGCCCCTGTCTTACCTCCTCCTCCGGTCTAAGAACAAGAGAGCTAACACGTACTACCAATAAGATAATTCGACTTTCGCTAGGGCGCCGTCCTTGGCAACGCATCAGAGAGTTCCTTTAGTGCATTAGACCTGGAAAACTCGACCGGAGGTGCTTTCAGGAGTCTGAGTTCCAGGAATAATGAATAAAAGACTGCCGATTCCCCTTTAAGTAAGCCACTCTAGTTTCAGTTTTCACTTTAACAGTTTGTAGTTAACATTTTCTAGGACGCCTTAAAAGAAAAAGACCACCCATGCGAGCATAATAAGACGCCTTGGAAGGGCCTAACCTTCTGGGTAAAGTTAGCCACTAGAAAGAGATTCTTTGGCTCCGGGAATAGGAAGAAGAGCGATTTACTCTACTGACAAGATGGGTGGATTCCCAACATTAGCCAGCCGCTTAGATACTAAACCCTACTAGCCAATTGCAACCCTAGCTGCCAAAGACTTGCGAATACTCATGTTCTTTGGTACCCTGCTAAGGGTGGGTCAATCCTACTAAGAACCATGCTAAGGCTTCGGGCGAGCAAATGAACTAATGGGTGAACTGCTTGCGGGGAAGACCCGCCATAAAACTAGATAAAGAAAGATAGAACACTAGCAATACTGGGGAATTTCCCTGATAGACAGGTAACTCAAAATCTGAGTCGGGAGGGAAGGCTAGTAAGACCTCCAGCAAAGGAAAAAGAGACAAGTAAACCCCTGGTAGTTACAGGACGATCCTTCGCCGCGAGAACGAATATCGGGGGAGCTACCAATATGGAAAAGAGAGAATGGTAGTCACGAAAGACTAAAAATGAAAGCAAGCAACTAATAGACTTCGCGAACCCCTGACAGTACTCTATCTCGCACGCAGACTACTGACGGAAACAATACATACTAGCCATACGAGTTCGGTTCACCTGCACTGACAGCCGCTTAGCAACTAAGCCCTAATAGAGAAAAATGAACCAATAGCTGAAAACCAATACTAAGCCCCTTCTAATGTCGTCTAACTTCCTTCTCTTCTGTATTAGATAGGCTTGAGGGCTCTACTCAAGAGAGGGGTGAGTGAGCAAGGCTGACTTGTGTAGGAGAGAGGTCCGTTGCACAAGTGCCGCGCGGGCAAGTTAGCTAGGCAAGCTAGAAGTCCGTGACAACTGGTATCAGAGCGAGGTTGTGCTTAGAGCCATGGCATCCTCAAAGGTTACTGACCCAAGGCCGTCTGACGATCAACCTAAGAAGAGGTCCAAGTCAGCGGAACGTGTAGCATTGGAGACAGGCGTTGGAGAATTGAAGCTCAATGTGGCGGATGTTAAAGGTCTTTCTTGAAATAGTCGGGGCCTACCTATAAGAGTAAGGAGAAGAGTAGTTCTCTAGCCTAGAGGATAAATTAGGGGTAATCCCTAGCCTGTAGAATAAGACCACTCACCTTTAACTAGCGAAGCGGATCTTTCGGTATCTTAAGGGTACCTTGCCTCATGGTTGATTGTTCACTCCCGCAGAAAAGATAAGAAAAGAAGGAATAGGTGGTATAGCTCAAAGGAATAGGTATAGCTCACATCTTAAGTATAGTTAGTTCATTGAATGACTTATTGAGAAGCTAGGCCCTTTCCTCACTCTCCGGAGGGAGATGGGTGGATCGTGCTTGTGCTATCAAGCCGACAAATGACTGCTCTTTTCAATGACTGCTTTCGAGCGGTATTCACGGAGATGAAAAAGATTGAATGGTTCTAAACAGATTCGCTAGTTGGGTCAATTGGCACTCTTTCACTAGTGATTGTAAGCTAGGTGCCCTTAAATGACAGGAGGGGAAGAAGCTCTAACGGAAGCATCCAATCAACCGGGAATCCCACCTTTCACATTCTACATCTGCTACTGCTGGAGTGGATAATGCCTCCACTACCTGTGCCAGCAAACAAACAAATACTCTAATAAAAGGCTAGGTGTCCATGCCACCAACTCCTGAAAGAAAAACAATATAGCTTCTCCGGCAAACCACTAGAAGTACCCATCGAGTCGAGCAATGATCCAATTGGAGAAGCAAGCTGCTCTTTGTCACCCCATTTTGGGACCAAGAACAAGCTCCAAAGAAGAAGAAGGACTTATCGCAATCTCAGGTACAATGGCTAGTTGGAAAGCCGCCAATCTCTTGATTTACATTCATGTGAAACCGTTGCAACCGATCCTGCATACCAATCATCCGCCGCTTACAGTAATGGCACTAAGCCAAGGTTTCTATGGATTCAGTCCTGTGGAAAAATACATATATTAGGTCAATTAAGTTAGTAGTGTCACCGGTCAATCCCTGGGACACTAGCGAGTCCGTCCTTAACAGCCCTATAAATTGGGTCCATGAAGCCTTATCTACTCCAAGCCTCAATCTGTATTGTCCTTGAACCTAGACCATGGAAATATGGTTATAGCCCAATTCCATTAGTGGGATCCATAGCCTACGGGTCTTTCCCAAGCCAGTAAAAGAAGAAGGTTGTCGAGGACTACCCTAAGCCTACACCTACAAGTAGGCAGGACTTTCAGTTACAATGTCTAGGTTGGGAAAGCCGCCTTTCTAAAGGCAATCGATTATCGGATTTCACCAACCCAACTACCACTACCAGGGGATTCCTAGATCCGCTCTCAGATCGCATTAAGATTCCAAACGGAATGAAAGCAGGAGATTGATTAGCTATAGTAGCTGCAAACAAATCTCGTGACGGTGATCAAACAGCATTAGCTACCTCTCGTCTCTTGACGAGTCCTGACCCCTTATAAAATAAACAGATCGAAAGGTTACGATTCACTCCGGTGCTGCTTGCTGGTGGAGGTTGGGAGTATCTCAACTATGAATAAGAATAAGAAGTCGAAGAAGTAAAGACTCCCTAGATCCGCCTCTGACTTACCTACCTTCCTAGCTAGTTTGGTTGGTATCTATGGATACCTCCTTTTCGGCTCATACATAAAATAAAGGCCATCCTTGAGTTCGCTGCTAAACGAAGACGGGAAGGGATAGCTGAGGGGGGCAAAAAGATCGATTCGGTTTGGACGCTCATCTCGGACAGCTGGTAAGGCTGACAGAAACCGTTTCATAGTAAGAAAATTGGGAACTACGATCACGAGGTTGAGAGAATTCAAGGGATTCGGCTCTCAGGTCCGTGGTCTAGCGATCCAGCTGACTATTATTAAGAATATTCACCACTAATTGTGTAATATCCAAATAGTCCGATATCTTCCACCAGTTCTTCTTTTATTTTCCGGTATGCCGCTCAGCGAGCAGAGCGAATGAACAACAAGAAAAAAGAACTATGATTAACGTCTTCAATACATGAACCTCTAAAGCACCAGCTATTCGAAGGTTCCCTCCGGACTGTCTTCTTAGCGAAGAACATTGGATTCGAGTAGGAAAGAAAAGAATCCTTACTAGGAACACAGTTTGGGTTCGATATGAACAAAGAAGCAGAGACACCGTGCAGAGTAGGACTGATAGAATTGGGCGAGGAAGGATTATTTGCACTACTGGACCATGGACACCACACACCGCGAATATGAGCCAGCTACCATTCCACATCGAAAGGGGTAGGAGAGTACTAAGGTCACCAGAGAGGAAGCTGGGGTTGGCTGATGTAAGCCGAGAAAGGGGTCGAGAACAACATAGATCTGATACCTTCTTCCTTGGTCTGGGAGATAGGTTATGTAGGCGTACAACAGTTCCTAGTCTGTATCACCTTAAGGACTATTAAGTCTTAGTAGTAAGAGTGCTTTAGACGATTTTGCATAGCCGTTAAGGAACTTCTGGCCGGGAAGGACTTTGCGAATGAAATGGAAAGTTAGAGTAGAGGGAGAGTTAGAAGGTAAGTCGAAATATCAAGATAGGCTTCTTTGCCGGTTAAAGGCCTTTCTCTTCTCCTCCTGGGATTCAATTAAGGGAGTTCAGCCGAGGAATAAGCTGTTCTTGCTTGAGTTAAAGGAGATATTCTCATCTATATAATAGGCATTGATGCCCAGGGGGGAACCTCAATAACTCTGTCTTTATCTCCGAAAGGAGCAATAGTCAGATCTAGCTAGCTTTAGTGGTCTTGTTGCTGTTACCGAGGATGATAAAGTCAAACTCCTAAACGCGAAGAGATTAGCTCGTTGACTTGAGAATGTCACTGGACTCTTTATCTTCGCGTTCACTAGGCATGGGACCTCAGCCCATTATCTTTTCAGCTCCCCCACCATATCACCAATAAAGCTGTGCGACCCATCTGGAACCCAACTACAACGGGCCTTTTCTCAGCCTACCTATTAGCCCTGAATTGGTCGCAGAACAACTGGAGAAGGGAACCCCATAAACCATTTTTTTCTTTGGTCAGTAGCAAGACTCAAAAAAAGAGAGACTTTTATATGAAAGCATAAGAAGCTACAAACAAAAGAACTGCTTAGCCACAGGAAAAGAACTAAATGTCCCACAGAAGCAGAAAGAGTACTAAATATCCTACAAGACTGCAAAGATGCAATATTAATTACCCAACATATTGCCTTTACTTATTCTATTTTCCATCTTGGGAAAGAAAATGCTAGGCCTTAAAAAAAGGGGCTTATTTCTTGGCTGACAGCAATTTGGATTCTCCAGCTTGAAAAGCCCTGTGTTATCACTCTTAACCTTACCAAATATGCGTATTAGGTACTCACAAAGCCACTTCCACTCAGTTATTGAGATGCTAATATATTGAATGTCCTAGCCTATCACACTGTATAAATATGCTCTTGACTTTAGTGCGCCTTGCTTGAATGAAAGCTTTCTCTAGCTTTGGCAAAGACAGATCGGAAAATGAATCAATGCTCGAAGTCTATTACCCATTAATCTCGTCCAATAGAATGACCTTCAA
The DNA here is from genome assembly GCA_963555705.1 of Ligustrum vulgare. Classification (NCBI taxonomy): domain Eukaryota; kingdom Viridiplantae; phylum Streptophyta; class Magnoliopsida; order Lamiales; family Oleaceae; genus Ligustrum; species Ligustrum vulgare. Next base: position 541,771 of record OY743191.1, on the reverse strand, counting down.
AGGCTGGCAATCTTGTTCTAAAATCAAATGGCTCATTGAAAGAGGCAGGCATGTTAAGCCGTGGCATGATACTTTTTTGTATATTGGTCCGGTCCTTAGAAAGAAGAAATTCAAACTATTATTGATAGAAAACATGAAAGGAAAGGGAACTTACAGATTTCAGTCCAATCCTATTTGAATCCCTATTTCCGGTTTCACTTCCTCAGTTAAGTGATAAAGCGGGATCTTTCATTTAAAGTAAGTCAGCGTGCAAGAGCTAGAGTCAGAATGGAATTAGAAGTAAGAAGTGAAAAGTAAGGATTCGAAGTCAACTTGAAAAGCAAATGAGTCAGGTGATAGAGTGACCTTGGTTCGTAAGTACTTCTATCTTGTAGTAGTCAGTCCACGTTCTAATCCCTTTTGAAAGAGCTAGAGGAAGGGATATTTAAAGCCCACGCTCAAACCTATAATCCTTTTGCTATCGTGCTCAGTCCGGTGCTATTCTCAGAGACAGGTACGGAAGATTCTCAGGTGCGGAAGAAAGGAGTTATCGAAGCAGGACAAAATCACTAATAAGTCAAAAGCCACAGGAGCAGCGGGCAAGTGCTTGGTAGGCCAACAGCCCAATGAACCGGGCGGGGCGCACACTGCAGCTTCCTGAATTCGTACTTCTGACTAGCTCCCATCCTATTCTTTTAGTCAGTCTAGCTAGTATCGGATTCGGAAGACTTTCCAAGCTTATAATCAACCAAACTGTCCGCAGCATCCATGGCGGAGGGCAAATCCTTCACACCCTGCCTCCTCGCGTTCCATCTGTGCCCACGATTGGAGACCTGACATGAAATTGAAGAGCTTGTCCTCCTCGGACATATTCTTCATGTCAAACATCAAGGAACTTCATTCTTTCACATATTCCCTCACCGTGCCAGTATGCTTCAATTTTTTGAGTGAGTCTCTGGCAACCCATGCTGTCTTGCAAGGAAATACTACGTATTCAATTCTTTCTTCAAAACTTCCCATCTTTCAATCTTATAGTTGATGAAAGGTCAAAGGCAGTCTCTTTAGATTCAATTCCAACTCTTTTTTCAGCAGAGGCACTCGCTTAAGCCAAATTTTCTCATTCAAATCTTCCCCGGCAAGAGCACCCGAAACGGCAGGCATGTGTCGAGTATGAAGACGAGGCCTGAGACCAAGAAAGAAATTCTTAGTTCTTTAAAGATCTCTTAATTCCGCGAAGCGGAAAAGGAAGCACGAGCGCCCGAATTCGTATCAGAAAGGTTTTTGGCCTTGTCAGTATCCCTTTGTGAGTCTTCTGCTGAAGAATTTATCCTGAGTAGTCTCCCAAACACGATGAAAAAGGCCCTTGACCGGTGTGGCTAAGCCAATCCATAATCACTAGAAATGAGTGATGAGGGCTCTCTGCGGCTAAGAATAGAAGGCGGTGTACTAGTTCGCTATCTCAGTATTGGAAGAATCCCATTAAATTTTCATCCAAACAGAGATTTTAGCTAGTGAAGTGAAGAAAGACCTTATTTTCTTTTTACCTCATACCCGCAGCCATGCACTTAAGAATTCAATATCTAGGAGTAGTAGCGCTAATCGAAGCATCAAAGCAGAAGGATCTGAAAGAGAATCAAGTGTTGAAAGACGTAGTATGAAACAAGAATCCCCAGAGGGGGTGAACGGAGCTGCGCGAAGTGAGAACTAGAGCTTAAGGTTAACGGAGCCGGTAGGAACGGCACGTGCTGTATGAACAAATATGGCTCACTTAGGCCTTACGCCAGGACTTTTGCTATCAACTAGGATAGCCTAGAAGACTTGTAGAGAGATTAATATGAAACATAGGCCCGGCTAACAAAGGTACTAAAACCTTCTAGCTGGTGGTAAAATCTTGGTCTCTGCCTATCGCCGGGACGTGTGATGCGGAGGCTTCCGTCCCAAGGACCGACTGGGAAGTTATTCCCCTTCAACTTGACCACATTCAAGGTCGATTAAATTGGCTTATTTGAATGCTGAAAAACCGACGATGCGCAGATTATGGTGACACTAAACTAAAGCGTTCATAAAACGAATAATTGATCCAGAATCATTGCCAAACGCTCGTAGATTTCAGTTTCCGCGTAAGCCCTAGTTACTCACTTTCTTTGCCTAGAAATCTTCGGCAGGTATTTATTCCTCCTATTTGTAACTCCACTTGGAAAACTGGAGCTTTTTTGGAAAGCTACTCTGTAGACTGGGCACTAATCCAGAGTGCCTGCTCAGGTAATGAAAGATAAGTGCTTCCCACAGGAATCACTGTTTTCGGGCGAAAGTGAAACCATCTGCCTCCTTCGACTAGAGGTCAGTCAATAGCGGCGGCCAAATCGATAGTCCTTGAGGGGATCTCTTACTTCATTGGAACGGGAACTGACAAAAAATTATGGATAGATCCCTGGTTGAACGGCTCGGGCTCCGAAGAAACTCGCCCCCCGCTCCGTTAAATCTCTCCTTTTGGGCTGTGTTATCATCTATCTAATCTGTTCTAATTATTAACCCTTCCTATTTCTCAATAAATACATCAATTCATCTCTCCATTTTCTGTGAAAAGGGGGACAGGGAGCAACAAGATAGGATACATCGGTTTAAATGATTTCTATATGAACCATTCTTTTTATAATTCTAATGAAAAATCTTCGACGGTTCCATTTCCAGAGTAATTGAAGCGCACAATTGGGTTCACCCTGACATCCGTAGATGCCAACCGGAGTGAACCTGCAGAGAGTGGCCCAGTAATATTCTCCATCAGGGCGGCCACAGTGAGATAAAGTGGTGAAGCTGGGTTCTGAATGAAAACTGAATGAGCAGGGGAAGCGAATGGTAGGATATTTGAGGCAGCTTCAAGGTAAGCCCCTGAATGGGTTATGCCCAAAACTTGTATTAGAGAGTGTGAACATGGCATTGTAGGGGCACAATTGAGATTCCATTTCTAGGGTTATCATACAGAAATTGGCCGACATAAGACGAGTGATAAACCACAAGAATTCCCCACGATGAGAGGTACGGCCTTGGTCCAATACCACTCAAAAGCAGCAGCTGTGGGCTTCCGAGAGCCCCAGCACAAAAACCTCTCCCTTTTCATGCACCATTGCAGGGTGGCCTTGTTTGGTCCCGAAAAACCACTCCTATTGCCCATTTTAGATCCAGCGAATAAGAGGCTAAAAGAATTCTTTCAAGACTTGCATAGACAGCCACTCGAATATTCGAAGCTTTCGCATAGCTTAGAAGATCAGCAGCACTGTGTCTACGACCAGAACTGTCGAATGTCGAACCACCCATCTTGGTACCCACTGAATGATCCAAAGTAAACCCATTATAGGGAAAAACACCGGCTTCCAATAGCCCGTCTCTGACTGCCAACTGCCAGTTCTTTAGTTCTGGTCTAAACACAATGGCCCTTTCAACCCATTCATAGGACTGGTTCACCACTCGGAGGTCCCAATTCACCCTTGACTTTCCGTAGAGGCTCGACTGTAGAACCCGGCATTGATAGCACTACTGCCGCCAAGAACCCGGCCTCGGGCATTGGGGACACCGTTTTCGGAGGTGAAGGCTTGCGCCGGGGAGTCGGGAGCGTCGACCTTTTATCTAATAAATGCATCCCTTCCAGAAGTCGGGGTTTGTTGCAATTATTAGCTCTAGAATTACTACGGTTATCCGAGTACTCCAAAGTTAACCTATTGGAAAAGTCCAAAGCATTTGGTGAAACTTTTTGCACAAGGTTAGTCGTAGATTAGCAGGCCCGAGTCTTCATTTTTAGTACTTTGTGGGATGGGCCTGTGCATGTAGGCTTGGGTCTTTCATTCGGGCCCTCTTGGGACACCCTGTGGGCCAATGCGTATAAGCTTGGGCTTTCTTAACGTGGCTCATTTGACGACTCAGTACATGGATGTCACGAGTCTATTGGCATGGAATCTTTTCTACGTAAGCTGGTTGTACAAAGTTTGTTTGTTCATACAGGCAGTGTGATTTTGGGAGATTTTGTTTGCTCCGCAAGGTAGCCAGAGCCAGCCAGTTTTTCATTAAAAAGGCATGAGAGTCTTCAACTGCAGAAAAGTAGTGCGGAGAACTAGTAAGAATTGTGCCTGCCATCCAATTCGTGAGATGGCAGTGATCTTTAGCCGATCATGCTAAGGTAAGCAGAGATCTTCCGATACCCCTCATTCCACCAATGGAGATAGCAAGGAGATAGAAGAAGTCCTCTTCCACGCTTGGGAAAGGGATCGAACGAGAAGCTTTGGCATGAAGTACGCGTGGGAGGCATTCGCATGGCATTGAACTAAATCCGCTGCTATTGATCTACAACCGCTGTTTTCAACATCTGCTGTGCAAGTGCAATATCCACTCCTATCTTTAGCTGGATTCCCCACTCTAAGGGAAGTGAGCCGAGGAAAGGCAGTGAAACATGAAATAGATTGCTTAGCAGGTTCAGGAGATGGGGGTCTCGATAGGAAGGAGGAGACGAGGGATGTTGAGTGCTATGGCCTGGTGGAGAACAAGAACTTGGATGATAAGGTTGGAGGAACAGAACTCATTGTCTCGCTACGCCTCGATGCCGCTACAGATGTTGAGTCATAGGGATGGGGTTCGGAGGAGGACGAATGAAGGGTTTATTCCCGGCGAGGTCACTTCCTTTCCCGAATTCGTTAGATTGCCACCAGTTCCAGGATTGGGAGAACATAGGATTGGTAGTTGGGCTCTGCTCGCTTGGTTGGTCATTCCCTTCTGTCTTGGTTGATGGATAGGTGAGCGCATGCGGTTACTTCCGAACGAACCGGTCGATGGCAAGCTTTAGCTTAGCTGGCTAGCGGAACAGAAGATGGGTTAATGGGCTCTTAAGGCTTGGGATTTGATCCACTCGATAGGGAACGAGCAGATGGCTCCTCTTCCGCGGTTCTTCGCCTCCACCCGCGAATGGTGAATTTCTTGCTGGTCTTACAAAAGGATTCTCGCAGTTTATGAGAGAAAATCTTAGCGGTTCTCTCGAGAGCATCCCCTATGGTTGGTTGTCTTTTCTCTGCTGTAGAGAAGACCTTTGCGGAACTCTGTTCTCGAAAGAAAATTGTCTATCTAAAGAAAGGGGAAGCAGTCTCAATTTAGGCAATCGATAAAGGAGTTTTACTCGACCGAAGATAAAGAGGTTCTGAACTCGACTAAGCAAGTAGCTGGAAAGGAGTCACTTGACCGGCAGGAAAGGCGGGATACTATTAGAAAGGAGAAGTTCGAAGAGAGGAGTGGGGGGTATATGCCTTAGTCAACTTCGGGATATTGATTGCCAGTTAAGCCCTCGTGCGTGGTGAAAGAAAGAGTTCTCCCGAACCCGAAGAGAGAGGAAAGAGCGAAAGCTAGGATCGGATGGCATAAACGGAAGAAGGAGCTTACTCTTCAGAAGTAGCCAGGCAAGATTCTGGGAGTTAAGTCCGAGTCCAAGTCTGAGTCTGAGACCGAAGAAAGAAGCTCGACATCTGAATATGGGGCAATACCGGAGAGCACAGAGCGAGAGGAGAACAAGTCTTAAGGATCAGAGTGGAAGCTTTCCTAATAAGGAAAAGGGGTACTGTACTAATTGAGTAATCTCAAGTCAGTAAAGCCGGACAGGTAAGGGGTTAACCCAAGAGGGGGTGCTTTCTATACAATAAAGGTTGCAAGCCTTAGAGCAGTAGGATTTCCCACTCTCCTATTCTATTCCGGTTCCGTCTTTGGGGAATAGCACATTGCTCTTAAAACTCTAGCTTATCGGTCGTAGTGCGCAAAGAGAAAACGTAGACCCGGGAACGACCTACTTTTGACTCCTTGTTCGGCCAGTTCCCAGCCCTATTACTGACCCAGGAACGGCTATTCAATCTACTGCCCTCTCCCTTTGAAAGAAAGAGGTTGATATCTATAATATAATAGAATAGCCTATTGCTATTAAACAGCCGCCCTTGCTAGGGCTACTTCCTGCTCTGCTTCTGTATCAAATCTCGCCTTAGTCTTTTCATACTCAAGTTTTGCGGGTAGATCAGATGCTGGGCCACGCCCCTGCTTAAACCACTCTACCCATATCATATCTGGGCATCCAGCCAATCCATTCTTTTCAATACGGTACCCGGTGTGTAGCTGGCAAAGGTTCTTCATCGAGCTCGGATTGGGCACGAAAAGGTCTGCGCTTAGGTGGGAATCGATTCGCGTTGAGCGATAAGAGGGAAGAGGGAACCCATGATAGAAAGCGAAAACCAAGAAGGGAAGAATAACGGGGTTGAAGCAAGAATGGGAGGAGCGTACTGCGAGAAGAAGTAAAGTAGTTTGTTTTTGACCGGGTTGAATGCACTTAAGCTGAAGCTTAAATGAACTGGGACGAGGGATAGAGATAGACCTCCTTCATGTCATGTTAGGAATTCAGAAATAGGTTCCCGGGCGAGACGAGACCAAACTATTATTTCTACGTACGAATCCCGAGCAAGTCAATCTAGTCTGGTTACCAAGAAAGAGAATTGATTCAGCTGATGCCCTTTCGGAGCTCGATGACCCGCCTTCCAAGCTTAGCCTGGTCGGTCTTCTTGGGCGGGCGGGACCTAGACGGGGGCCCCAGCTTCAAAGGGCAGATACGACGATGGAAACGGAACGGACCTCCCCTCCAATCTGTAAATGTACCGGCAGACGTGGGCTAGGAAGAAAGAGGGGTATGAGTAGCATTCTATCCTTATTCTCCGATGCATGTTCTTCCTGACCGAAATGCCCCGGCCATATCTGGGGATCCTCTTTGAATGAAAGGAGCCCTAAGGTAACAGTATATATATTCAACTCGAACTCGACTCAAGCTGGTGTTCGCTTCGGCGGGAAAGACCTGGCAAACTACGGCTTTCAAGCAGCAAGCAAGGGCATCGACCCGATTAGATTAGGAAGTCGGGAAAAGGAATCACCAACGGCTGCTAACGCAGCGAGAGGAGCGCTACGAGCTGGCCTCCTGAAAAAAAGATTTTAGAAGTGAGTGGGTAGCGTCAGCCCTCCAACCAACGGCTTATCCGCTTCCAGAGCGGATGCTACTAAAACCTTCCCCTCTTTTGAGTCTGTTTTAGACCCACCAACCACCCAGGAATAGTGGTAGGTAAAACAAAACAACCAGCTCGTTAAACGAGCCTCTCTTACTTTTGAATCTGTGGAGGCCAGCTCCTAGCCTAACCTACCCAATAGGATCAATTTCATATTTTGATGATGCAAATGCAGATACCTAGGAGGCTTCAGAGTAGTCGAATTCTTTCCCCTCAGTAATAGCTGATCCTTTATACTTGGAATTTGCCTTACCGAAATCAGTCTCGGTTGATTCCTTATCCATAGGATCAGGAGTATCCTCTGATGCTTCTGTTTGAGCTCTTGCCTACTTACCTGGATAAAAAATCTCTTTCAACCTTCCCTACTCGACCCTTAACGGAACTCACCGGGCTTTGCTATTGGTTTCGGACTAGTTAGGCCTCCGATCAGTTAGGGGTTGACACCGGATTTGGAATGGAATTTGCTTATTTATCTATTCCCGTCTGCCTTGGGTTCTCTAGCCCTGTGCTTTAAAACAGGGCTTCTTGCTACTTCTTCCGATTTTGAATCAATTTCAACCTTTGTTGCCCTATATGATTCAGCCCTAGCTTCATCGTCTAGAATCGAAACGAAATCCTATGCACTAGCTTATGTATGCTTTAACTGAGACTTCATCCTATGAAAAAAAAGCCTTGTTAGCTCCATCTTCTGGATTTGAAAAAGAAACAAGAAACTCAGCCATTTCTTCTGACCCCACCGTACTTGGCTATCCTTTTCAGCCAGCCTAAGACGTTGGACTTAGAAAGGAAACTATACAAAACCTCTAACAGTATACTACGTCTTCTTTAAAGCTCGTTTGTGTAAGCTTCTTCCCTGCTGGCGCACTAGGAACAGAAGTCTATCTAGCGCTAAGAGCTGGGCTGTGAAAGTGAGGTGGTAAGCGCAGTAGGAGCGTGCGTTGTATCGCTTCATTCTCAGCTATCAGTGCGGTAATGCCTTGCATCGCGCTATTGCCTTTTCTCTGCGCGCGTTTCGCTATTTGCGCGCAATAGCTTAGTTTACCTGTCTTTGCATCTTCTTCCGATTCGGCGGGAACTGCTTCCCCACTCGAGACAACCTTCTACGAGAGGTCAATTTCCTTTGCTTTTTCGATCCAGCACCTTACTCTAGCGGAGTGCAACCAGCAGAGCAGAAAAACCTTCCCACTAGCTGAACAATCCACGCCCCTGATAGTGGAAAAGGCACTAAACAGGGCACAAAACCTGTGACATACTGCGCAACGGGACACCCAGGCTTCAGAGTCATAACTTCTACTCGGGATGTCAGAACACCAACCAAATCGGAAACCGATTCGAGTCGGTCTGTCGGAGGTACCACAACAACTCAACCGGATCTTCTTGGCTATTCTGTCCTAGCGACTGCGTCTCCTTATCCCTCTGTGGGTGATGGCTTCGAAACAAGTGGCTTCGGCAGAAACCGGGTTTGGTAGAGACTGGACCTCTTGGTTTGATAGAAACGGGAGATCTTGGAACGTATGCCTCCTCTGTTTGTTGGATTTGTAGGTTTCGTTTGGAAATTGGTCTAGTAGTAGGTATACCACGCCCCTATCCGAACCAAGATTGATAAGTTACTATTCAGTGTTCAGGATCCGGAGAAAGAAAATCCACTGTTTCAACCGAAGGGAACTATTCAAAGTCTTTCTTTCCACGTTGTAGCCCCCTTACTTAATAAAACAAAGGGTAATTGCCTCTACGCCCCTACTTTGCTGTCTAACCTCTGAAGCGAACAGCCGCGTTGTAGTCTAACCATAATGGTACACAGAGGTCTAAAATGATAGAATAGAGAAAGCTCTTTTTAGCCTCAAGTGACCAATCACTAATGAGGGTGATTCCCCTTTATGGGGTCTTCCAATTTCTCTATTCTAGCTTCTTCAATTCGCATGTGGTAAGCGGCAAGCAGCTCCTAATCTTCCTGGTTAGGGGAGGTGAAAGCCAAGGCAGGGGGAGTGGAGTTCCAGCTATGAATGAAAAGGGGATCCCACTAAGAAGAAGGGAATTGAGTCAGGTATCACATTCGAATATTGATTCTCGTAGCTAAGGCTGAATGTCCAAAGAAATGAGAGCATTGACATTCCATTACATCAGGAATTGACATCACATAAGCTATTTTTATATCTCGGAAAAAGGCAAGCTGTCTTTGTCATCTTCCTAGAAGGAATGGTAGAGGCGGGAAGGAAACAAATGGAAGAAGGAGCCCTTTCGGGCCCACCTCAAACCAACCAACAAAGCCAGTGTAGTGATCCCAGTCATCTATGTCTGAGTTCAAACATTCTGAAGAGAAAAGAACTTCCCTAGGGGAAGAGAAATCTCCAAAGAAACCTCAAGTGGAAGATGATGGGGCTACGAAGCTAAGAAAGGGCTAGGGGTGAAAGGCCAACCAAGATCGGATACTTGTTTCAGTCGATCCGATTTGAAATTTCACTTCAACGGAGAAATCTCTGGATCCCGAAGCATCTGTTTTTCAAAAAAAGATTCTCATTCCAAAGCAAGCAAGAAATCCTCTATTATCAAAAGCCTGTGCTCGCGAATCGGCTGTGAAAGGCCGATAAAAATTTCGTAGTATAGTCTAGCTAGAAAGACAACACGGTAGCTGTAATGCCCCCATTCCCACATGTTTGCGAGGTCCCCACCTTTTAGCCGAAAGGCACTCGTTTCCCTTCTTAGGAGGCGGTGTGCTAAGAAATAAGATTGAATGATGTTACAACTATGTTTGGATTTTCCACCAAATCTCTGTTAGATTCGGTATATCATCGTGTACTTGACCCAAGACATAACGAGAATCGCCCCGTTCCAAGCCTCCGGTCCCCAATTTCTTCATATGCCCCGTTGTCCCCCAAACCTTGCATTAACTTTCCCGGGCTGGCCCCTAGTCGTCCTGCGAGAAAGAGCGTTTCGGAGCGACAAGTAGAGCTTGAGGAACGGTTAATGCAAAACCCTTTGACTCGGGGTAAAGGGGTCAAAGCGATCAAAATCGCTAAGGAGCTGACTGGCACGAGCGGTTTTCTAGTTTCAGGTGTAAGTTTGCATAAGCCGCGGTTTGAAAGGTCCCCCGAAAGGGGAATAGGTCATATTGTTTGTCAAAGTGTTTCCCGTCCTCATGTCAAATTGCGTGAAATGCCAGTTTCCCGTGTCAGCCTTTCTTTGGGAGTTAGCGAAGCACCGGTCTTTTTGGCCTTGCCGCATTCTCCCACCGTTGTCTATAGGATTAAGTCTCTTTTGGGCTTACCTTCCCGACTTTACTTTACTCAAGTAACTGTGCCGGAGCTGTTTAGCACCCCCGTAAGTAGTTGTAGTCCTTCTGGTATCGACGTGGGAAGCTTAAGGGGCTAGCTAAATGCGGCTACAGGCACCCAAGATTTCGGGGTGGGGGGATTAAGAGAGATAACGACGGAGGTAGTCAACCAAAAAGCGAGTGCAACCGTGCCAGGTTCGGAACAATCAATCCGTTCGTTGATTCGAGACTCAAGAATGGAGTTCGGTTACCCTCTAACTTATAATTAACCAACCCTAGTTTCGACATCAAGATCAAGAGAGTTGCCTCGACAGAATCAATCTTGGCTGAATAATCTCTTTGAACAAAAATAAGACCAATGTTATTGGGTGAGGTGCAATGATCTGGGAAAAGATAGACTGAAGTTCTCTGTCCCTAGGGATTCGTGCTTATCTAAGAAGGGTATAGAAGGGTTCGGCGTGTTGTTTACCGGGTCTTGCTTGAAAGGATTGCTGCGTGGTACCCCCGGACCGAAGTATGCCGTGCCAGCGTACAACATCGTAGCGTAGAAGAGAAATCGCCTAACGGAGTAAGCAGTGTGGAGGACGCTCTGTGTCTATCCAACTCGCTCTTGTCCAGTAATGTACCGCTTTTCAGATGCAAATAGATCTCTCTACTATAAAACCGAAGGAGCACACAAAGGAGAAGGGACTCACCAAGCAACAACTACGTTGTTTGTGTAAGCGGAATCGAGTTTCAAATCATAAGATGATGAAGTGACTGCACCAACGAATCAAGCTGAACACATGTTTGATCCACTCTACGAAATGAAAGCGAGATCTTGCAAAACAACCACGCAACGCCCGGATCTGCAATAATGGCTATGTAGGTAAGGGGATCAGCGCTATGATCGCTTTGAGTTCTGCTCGAAGTGTGTATGCTTACGTACGAGTTGCTATTCAGCCCTAGATCGGGTTCTGGGTTCTTCCCTCGAACTCCGCGAAGGTATTTCGTAATGTAAAGCTAATATAAAATAGATTAAGGATCAGGTCGGAGGGTGGGTGTAGCGAAATAAAGCAGTTGCAAATTGGCATGCGAAACCAAGAAGGAACTTCCTTATTCACTCTTGAACTACAGGAATGCTAGACTGAAGACCGTCATGCTTTGCTTGCTCTCCTTATTCATTCTATAGGGCGAGTCCCTTCGTTCCTCTTCCTGAAGGGAAGCAAAGGATGTCGATGGGTTTTCAAAGTCCAAAACCTAGTCTGACCTAAGTACTCAATCAAGCGGGCTACCCGATCTCATCATTCTTCTTTTCCTTAACCGGTGGCGAATCTAGCTCATTTCTTTTTTCTTTTTAGTGTATCTCCGATTGACCCGCCCGGAATTCAATCAAGTTCAAAAAGATGTGACTTGACTTTAGAAAGATTATGAAAAGAGTGACCCTGAGCATAGGCCGACGCATGCTCATTCTATTTTCCCATAGTGGGATTCTCCTTCCTGATTCCAGAGCAGAGAGAGGAAATCTGTCTCATTCGGGGAGATAGTCAAGCATTTTGATACCGGGCTCAGAGAAGAAAGATGCAAAGGCAGGGATTGAGTGAAGCTCTTCCCCTCTCTCCAACTAGTCGCTTTTTCTACTCTAGTTCTTTATATACTCGCTTCAAGTATTCCGCTCGCTCTAGCTATCGCTTTTTCTTTGAAAAAGCTCTTACGTTACTTCGTAACTCGATAGTATTCTCATAAAAAAGCTAAGATAGATCTAATAGTTCGCGGAGAGGAACTGGCCAGGAGAATAAGAAGATTTGAGAAAAAGAATTCTTATCCCAAGTCGAGTGACAGGGCTTGACCTTTACGGATGGCTTAACTGATCTAATTAGAAGTACATCGCTAACAGGTTTGCTTGAAATACGCCTTTCAATCTCTTACCTGTTTTCCTAAGCAAACTCTCATTGGCTGGCCGGAAACTTGCCTAGAAATGCTCCCTCGACCTCTCTGATAAGCATGCTTCATAAGGAGGTCCCGGCACGTGAGACCTAGCTCGGGATAGATTATGCATGTAGGGAGGTACAAGGCCCCTTCCCCAGAAATGAATTGGGGAGCCGACTCTAGCTCTGCGATCATACTAGAAAGACGGCTTCTTGGTAATCATCCTAGAAGGCTGCCCCTATTTATTTAGACTGGAATATTGATACTGGAACTGGACCGACAGCCAAAGGAAATTCCCTCTCGATTAAGGTCATTCCCAAGGGCTGCAGGAGAACTCCAACTAAAGATGGGCTTAGAACTTAAACTCACTTTTTGGCAAAGAACAGGTGAAGACCTTAGGACTTTAGGACAGGCGACAGATACGAAGGCTACTAGATGAGGGACTGGTGGGGAACTCCCCATGGCAGGAATTACACTCGATGGATTGGTGAAAGAACCTGGCTTTCTAGCTTGACCTTTACTCTTCACACGAAAGCTTGAAAATTCCCTTGTTTAGAGGGACGAAGTGACTCGAACAAAGCAAAGCGAAGAGGTTCTTTAGCGTAGGCTAGTCAGTTTACTTGGAGTAGCTTTCCCGCTGCCCTTCCAGTTGAAGTCATAAGGTAAGCAAGCCTCTCTAGTGAGAGTTCTTACATTGAGAGAAAACTGACTCCTATGATAGTGCTAGGTCCTTCTATTCCTAATCCCTCTCATGTCGATCCATTGTCTAAGGGTTAGAGGGTAGTAAGGGTCTAACCTTGTAAGGCAGGATAAAGAGGAAGCCCTATTCTTTACTATGTCTTAAGTGAGCAAGCCTATGAGAAAGCCGATTTTGGATAAAGTGAGTTTGAAAGAAGGAGGGACAAGATCAATAGGGCAAATTCCTGATCACTGGAACTATTCCTCTTTTCTAAAGGAGTTGATAGGGCTCGCGCTTCAAATCCCTCTCTTTATTGGTCGAGAAAATCCCTTTTTTGTGTTTTTGCCGCCCTTACCGATAGCTAGAAAATAGATTACGAGGATCGGATCGTCAGTGCCTAAAGCTATTGATAGCGGATATCGGGACTCTTTTTCATTTCTTTCGCGAACAAAAAGGGCTTTCATAAGGGTTTTCCAGTCTCTGGGTAAGATGTTTTCCACCTAGAGCCCGTAAGGGATTTCTCCTATTGCCATTGTATCACTCCTGGGAGAAAGCTAAGGATCTTTGGGAAGCAAGCCCAATTGGAGTGCTTAATAAGGTCTTCACCTGGAGTTCCCCTTTGGTAAGCCCTGTAAATGTAGGGCCAGTTTCCTGTAAGGCAATGGAAGATCTAGTACCTGTTGCAGAAAAAGACTTCTTCCTGCCATCCAACTGCAGCTAAGCCCATTAAGTTCCAGTCTTCTTTTGGTCGGGAGTCCTAAGCCCTGGGAGCAGTCTCAGGGTAAGCCCCATAAGTTGCAGCAAACAAGTCAAATGGCAAAGCAGGAAAGACGGCAAGCGGGTGTCTAAGAGTCAAAGTACTAGGGCTTGAAGTTCATAATAGTCTTACCGTGTCTAAGAGTCCTCCCAATAATACCAACCGGGTGGATATTTACAAATGAAATTGCTTACCCGATTGTCCAATTTATCGACTCCTGCTACCTTTGCTAGTGAATCCCCTGCAGTTGCAGCTCTTCTTTTATCCGGTCTTGGTTTAGGAAGGGCATCTTCTTTCAGAAAGCACTCCGAGTGAAGAAGAAGAAGCTCATGGCACTGTCGGCATGTCGGAATAACCACTCTTTTTTCTTTCGACTTTTTTTGATTACCCAGCTCGAAAGGAAGCTACTCTCTCTCGGGTGCGAACGAATAGGAAGAGAATTCATCACAAATTGACTAAGAGGCCGCATAACCGGTGCTGTCGGAATTCCTAGTCAAGGGCCCTGCCGTATTCAAGAACCAGAAAAGATCCGATCTACAAATATCCAATTCCAACTATGCTGTAATAGAGGATGGAGAAAAGCGGACTTCCTTCTCAATGCCCGGGCATTCATCCAATGCTTACTTTTAGGCATAGCATTAGCCTATTTCCGCGAGTCAGACAGCCTGATCCGTGCGCTGATCCTTCTATAGTAGGAAGACAAGATCGCAAGGGAATCACTAGTTCCATGCCTTCTACTTAGGCAACCCGAATCCGCGTATATCTACTCTAGCAAGAGAGCAAACTACCAACGAATCCTTCCACTTCTGTAACAGAGGCTAAAAGGTGCGAACGAAGAAAGCTTGTTTGTTTAAAGGCTTCGCACCTACTTGTTGCGTCTCCCGTCATAAGACAGCCGGCCGATACGAGGGATTGACTTAGGCGCAATAGCCTCTTTGAATAGAATCGTAAACGAAACCGCTCTATCGCTACACCTGATCTGTTTACTTATACTTAGCTAATGCTACCTTTGTCAAACAGGAAACTTCCGATCTACTTCTGCGGTTGCTCGCTTCCAAAGCCCTAAGCAAGAGGTCCCATACTGTCCTGTCCTGAACTAGAACAGCTAACTCGGATTCCGGGGACACTTCTGACTTGTTAGCAGCAGGTACGAACGTTGAGAGTTTTATAGGTCCCATCCGGTCTACAAAAAGAGAACTCGAACGCGAACTCGGCTTGACTTTTTAGCTATAGGGACAGTTTCACCGACCTAAGAGCCAATAAACTACGGTAGTCAGAAACTTCCCGTTGATTGAATGTCTATTTCATATTCCTGTCATGCAGGTAATAGATCCAGAACAGTCGTAAGGCATCCCAATAAAAGTTCAGTCGTTACGCCGACAAGTAAGGAAGGAAATAGTCAAAACGCTATGCCCCAATGTTAGGACTTTAGTAGCAGCATTTATTGATTGAATTCTTCTTGCAACTAATTCCTCAATACCCGGTCATGCTCTTACTACAAGGAAGTTAGGGCAGCGGGCAGGCAGGAAGTTCGGTCAATCAGTCGGTCAGTCGCTCAATCCACCCGAGGCAAGGGATCAGAGGGAAGGGCCGGATAGTTATTGGCTAAACCCAATTTCAATAAAGGGGGTAAAGGGATGAGATTGGGGCTCAGACTATGTATCCCAGGAATGCCAGATCCGGATAAAGAGGGCTTGATGAATAGGTGCCCTATCTTGAGCTTGAAGAAGAAGAAGGAATGACCAGGGTAGAAAAAGGGAGAGCTAGCACTTTCATTTTCAAGCCGACGCCTGGAACTGATGAAGTAAAGTATTTCACCTTCTGAATCTCGGTTAATTTAATCTCTCGAAAGAGGGAAAGAAAGCCCTTTGTCCCCCGGATAAGACAGGGAAAAGTGGAAGAAGATCTAATACATTCTCGTCTGTCCTAGCTTATCTATCCTCGAAACCAGAAAAGAAAAGGCAAAAGAAAGAAGAAAGAAAACTCGACAAGAAGCGAAGAAAGTTCACAAGAGAGAACAGAAAGAATGGTTGGGAGTGCTCTTTATACTAAGAAAGCAGCTTTTTATGCCCAAAAGAAGGACGCCGGTAATGGTGATGGCGGTGAACACGAAAAGCAGGAGTGGCCGAAAGCGAAAGAGAAGCGAAGCTGAAAGCAGAAGAGAAGAAGAATATTATGCCCACTTTCTTTTAGTAGTAAGGGAACTCCCCTTTCGATTTGAACTGAATTCCAGGGTTTCTTTTCCCACTGAGCTACTCTAGTTGAACTTTCTCCATCTTGGTCGAGAAGTCAACTAACTTATAGTGCTTTCCACACCCCGCCCCGTAGAGGGAAATTTACCTGTGAATGCGGTGCGGGCCTCCCTTTCACTCGAAACAAGAGTTCCGTGCCAAGCATAAAGATTGAATCAATAGGACCGTATTCTAATCCTAGAAATGCCATAACTCTCTTTCGTCTCGACTTTCTTTCTCAAACCACCGGACAGGGGTGCGGAAATAGCTTCAATTAATGGTAGAGCGGAAATAGCTTCAGATTTGATTTCGCCTGAAACGAATCCCTCGCTTTGATAAGAAAGATCCGAGTAAACAACCTTTGAGCTGAGGTAATATGAAATATTTAGGGTTAGCTTTGCGTTCCTTGAGTATGTTTCTGTCCTAAACTAAGAAAGAGTATAGTGCTCGTTTTGATAAGAGTATTCCTAACTATCTGCTGGAAAGTTTACAACGTCCCCCCTATTCAACTACGGGAATTGCTTCTGGTTCGCTACTATCTGAAAACGGACTACAGCTCACGACTGACCTTGAACTGGCGCTTTCTATTTGAACGGAATTCCACAATTGCATTACTTTCGGCTGCACTTCCTTATCTGTATTCCTGGGCGGGCGTAGAAACCCCTGCTTGAACATGAGCTACGGACCCCCCCACGGCCATCTCAGCTTCCCCGCGAGACTCTGTTTCTCCTGAAGTGAAGGTTTCAGGTTCGTTCCTCTTAGCCTACGGATTGCAATCGTTGAGATGTCATTGTTGAGATCAGAAGCGGGCTTGAACTGCTTTATTCGGTCTTCAGCTGGCCTACGATTGGAGGCTGCTGAAAGAGAAGAAAAGGAAAGGTGGTGCTAAAAAGGGACTGCTACCAATCTTAAACAAAGGGCTACAAAGAAGACAGCAACCGCGTACCCGGGAAAATGACTTACTAGAATGGGGAGCTATCCTATAACACTAACAAGCGGGGACAGAGAAGGATAACCTCTTTGAAAAGGACAGAGCCGCTTGGCCGCTACTTACACATCTGGAGTTCCGGACTGAACTACGGAACGGAATTCAAGGGCTGGGCTTAGAAGCATTCCTTGACTAGAGCGCCTTTACAACTAATTACTACCCACTCCTTTCAAACTAATTACTTGACGGAACATCTTCTAAGAATCGGGAACTCATAACTCAGATCTTTGAGAACAGCCTAGCTATTCATTACTTGCTTTCCTTTACTAATTCCTTGTAGGAAGAGGAGAAGACAAGCTGGTATGAATGCCACTCAATACACTAAAGAAGAAGAAGACTCATGCCCACCAATCCACTTCCACTAAGAAGTTAGAATGCCACTAAGAAAAGAAGGTAGAATGCCTGTTATCCTACCACTATTCATTGAGGGTGAGGTCTCATATGCATTACTCATTCTGGTTATCACCTAGCTCTTCATTACTAACTCATTCTGGTATCATACTTGTTTGACTATAGCCCCCTTCCCTGCTGTCAGCGCCTTGCACACTGTCTTCTCACTGAATTACAGCGAATCAAGCCAAAACATGAAATTGACTTCTAATACCACCTACCGGGAGAAAAGAAGTGGATTGGCTGGATTAGTGGCAGGATTCGAAGTTCTCCTTCGCTGACTTGAGGCACCTATCGCCCGGCTTGTTTGAGTTGGCAAAATGGCTTGTTTTTAATTGCATTTCCGTGACTGGCACTTAACTTAGATACTGAAATTCGCTCTTACTTCATCTTGACTTTCGAGGTCGGGAATGGCTTTCTCTTTCTCCGTGGATTGATCCGCTTCTGAATAGAAGAGATTTGACCGAATGAACTTCCTTCATTGAGCAACTCTAATATATATTTTATATAGATATAGAAAGTTGGATAGATTTCTTTAATTAATAGAATCTATGGAAAGATCTCCTTCTTTCATTTCCCGAGATGAACCCATTGAAAGTGATAAAAGCTGGTTCGTAGCGCCTTATCATCGATCTTTATAATTCTCCTGCCTTCAGGTAAGTACCTAACTAAGCGCATCTATCTACGAGAAAGTCCCGGTTAGAATGCGAAGTATCTCAGTGCTCCAGTATTGAATGAAAGGAATGAGAAATTAGGGTTAGGAGGCGAGGAAGAAAGAGTATAGTAGGGGATTAGAACGCACGGGATTCGTTTAAGGCGTAATCCGAATCCGGATAGCTCGTGGGATTGACTGGTATTCGCTTCGTTTGCTCTGCTCTTCTTCTTCGGACACATTTGGCATGGTGCGTATTTACATATTATATAAGTAGTGGGCTCCCCTTTTTAATCAAAAATTAATCAAAAAGTAAGGATTCACGGTTCCCTTTCTTTCTCTTTTCTGACTTTTCAAGGTCTATTTCTTCCTTCATGTATCCTTTCGTAAGTGAGTAGTATTGAAGCGTAAGTCTCGAGTTGGGTTATTCTTTTTTTAATCGAGATTGCCTTGGTGTTCAACCGACTTTACTACATATCATGCTACAAGCAAAAAGAAATAAAGCACCCAAGCTTGCTTCTTTCCTTATTCCCTCAGGTTCAGCAGATCCAGCTCTAGCTAGTTCGTTCGGAAGCTTTGAACCGTAGTCTCTCATATCCTTCCCGGCTGTTATCCTCCGTTCAATGATGATCTTCATTATATATTCTAGGATAAAGCTTTCTACGGGATGTTCCTTTCCTCGTAGAGTTCCCAGCCTGTCTACTGATTGGATAGCTTATGATCTCTAGTCCTTTAGAGGAAATCCTACTAGCTTAGCACTGTTGGGATTCTGGTTTTGCCTTAGACTTCGACTAAGCTAGGACGAACCTTCTTTCTTAAAGAGCTGGACGTCTCACCTTGACATCGGGATATGTTATAACTTCTAACTTCTCCGCTCCGAAATTGACTGACACTGACTGGCTTTACTTTAAAGGATAGGTTCCATTCACTCCCTGGAAATAAGATCAAACTGGTATGCCATTCATGCTTCTTTACAGTACGAGAACAGATTGACAGTGAAAGCTACTGGCCACACATATCTTCTTGCCAAGATATCCTTTCCTTAGAATGAATGTGCAGCTACTTCTCCAGGAAGTAACAGCTGATTCAGGAGTCATTGCCGGAGAGGGAGCATTTCCCTTCAACCCTCCCATTCCGATGATCATGAGTCCCCTTCTTCCTTTCCTTCTCAGACATGGAACTTTCTATCCTCTCCTTACAGTCGAGAGACTACTTTCCTCTCGCTTCTACGACTCCGCTCTTACCCTTTCCGTTTAGTTCTGCAGTGAGACTTTATATAGCTGCTCGCCTCGCTCCCTGAGGAAGAGGTTCAGAATGGGGCTTTCTTTCCCCAAAAAAGGGAGACCCCGGATAGGTCAATCAATGTACGAGAAGGTCCCTTCAAAGGCTTTTATTGGCCCCCTTGATTTATTTGAGGATCTGATGCCCGCATCTTGAATCGATCATAAACCCACAAATAGGGATTCATGGAATTCCTGCTCCCTTTTCTTACTTTTACATTAAATCTATATTGGTTGGTCTCGCTTCCCTTTCTATATTGTGTTCTATTCTTATCTTTGAATAGCCCCATTCGCGTTTCATAGTTCAGGTAGCGAAGTTTATAAGGCAGAAAGTAAAGCGAAAGTTAGGAGAACCATGGGTTGAGGACAAAGGGCATGATAGTGAGTTTTTTCTGTCTAACAGGATTCTTAGTTACGCGTTGGATTTATTCGGGGCATTTCCCACAATAGACCAAGTGATTTATAGGGTGTTTCCGGGAAGACGGGCTAACTCTTTGGTTCATTCCTAATTAAAGTACGCGCATGGTTATTTTAAAAGTATGAAGGCAGGAAAGGAGTCCGAGTCAGCTGTCCCCGAATAAGATTGATAGACAGAATCGAATGCTAGTCTTTTCGACTTAGACGGTCTTTTCTTTCTATTTCTTTGTGCAAATCCCCCCTCTTAGCTTTCTTATCATGTGGATTTATCCAATCCGCTAGATTTGAAACTAGGGCTTATTGTCTCTGTTATAGAAGAAGCTATTCTCTTTGCTCTTTCTAAAGAATCCCCTCGTTCTTTGATAGCCAACTCTCTTTCCCTGATGGTGGAAGGCCCTCGCTCGGGTTCTTTGACATCGAATCGCTTGCTTAGATTCTTTTCTAGAAGCAAATGGAGAGAGAGAACGAGTAGGTACTAATGAATAAGAATAGAGAGGGTTGATAGTGAACAGCGGAACTCCGATCGGCATATCGGCTGCTCATCCCAACTTGCTATGGGACAGCGGATCTGCGAAAATGTTATCCATAAGATTTAGCCGCTTGCCACAAAGCATAGACTAAAATCGTAGACAGGGAATTTCGTTCGTAAAGAGGTCTGTCTGTCTAGAAAGCGGAAAAGAAGTCAACTTAACTTACTCGATCATAATATAATGGGTGCGCGTCGCACTAAGCTAATAGCTGGCCTAGTTCGCGGAATGCTCAAACTAAAGAAGCAAGGAGTTAGCAAACTGGCATACTTCGCTAAATCTGTCTAAGCCGGAAAGCGGGCAAAGGCCTATTCGATTCCTTAAGTTAAGTCCCAGACTTTCTAAGACTAGCAGCGGTTATTCCGTTCTCAGCTGATTCAATAGCTTCTCCTTCTGTTGACTTCACTCCTTTTGAGCCGGATGACATAGCAATAGCTGCTCCCATTTCTATTCTATATACGCTAATATCTGTTTGTGATGAAATCGACTCTCACTTCCCCTTCATTCCATCTACTCTCTCCTGACTCTCTCTTGCTTCGGCTTATGCTTCTGCCAAACAAATTTAGGCTATGGTGTCTAGCCCGGGAAGAGGAGATATCTAATTAAAGGTATCGGTCGTATGGGGGCGGGAAGAAGGTAACCACTAACCGGGATCAGCAGCATGAGCAACGGATGGATCATCGACTTGTCTTGAATCTCCGGAATTGCCAAGGTTCCTGGTCTTGAAAAAACCCAGATATTATATAACCTGGTTTCGGGCATACGCTGCTACCCCACACTTCTCTACCCGCTGGCATCTGGTTCCAAATGCTGCTTCCTCTCCCAGTCAGTTGAGTAGACAGACCGTGGTATTCGCGCTTGGGAATCACTTCTTCACGGATAGCTTCATTGCTTTGCCTTCCATCAAGCTTTTGGGTATTCAAAATCCAAAGCACCCCGATCTCCATCTTCTCCTGTCACCCCCT
The DNA here is from genome assembly GCA_963555705.1 of Ligustrum vulgare. Classification (NCBI taxonomy): domain Eukaryota; kingdom Viridiplantae; phylum Streptophyta; class Magnoliopsida; order Lamiales; family Oleaceae; genus Ligustrum; species Ligustrum vulgare. Next base: position 520,660 of record OY743191.1, on the reverse strand, counting down.
ACTTAAACCCCTTTTGGTGGATGCCGTCCCGGAATCCCTAGTTCTTCTTGCTAGAAAATGGGAAAAGACTACTTCTTGGACTGTGGCCGACACCAGAGAAGACTAATTAGAGATTTGCTAAGCGAACGAGCCTGAAAGCGCTTCTCCTAGCTTGATCTAAGTCTTATACATTAATTAAGCAGCCTGACTTATATGCTCCTCTTCCCTTGCTTTATTACACCGATTACTGCAGATGAAGCGAAGGACATCGATTATCTATAACGAATATTCAACATAGGCCTTCTACTGCGCCATCTCTTAGCCTTTCTCCCCCTCTATTGCCGGTAAGAAAGGAGACTAGGACTGACTTCCAAAAACTAAAGAAAGAGTGGAATCTCCTCCGATTGCTGCTTTCGGGACTATTTACTAGATTTATATAGTTATAACACTATACTAACTGACAAAGCGTCTGTTCACGGGGGTTGTTGTTTTTTTCGAGATTGGGTTGGTGTTCAGTGTGCCAAATCCCAGGGTTTAATCCCTCATCATTATATTGCCATTCTATTCTCGTACCAACCATTGGGGTTTATTCTGTATAACGTACCCCCGAGAACGTAGTACTACACTTGGCCATCTAGAATCAATCCTTCCGGTCTTATCACTTCGACTTGTTAGCGTTCTGTTCTTGGAGCCCGTAGAAAGAAAGTCTTAGTCGCGGTAGTGCTATAAGTGTAATGCTTTGTTTTTTATGTGAATATAGTGGTTGCGGTGGCACCAAAGCACCATAGGAAACATTCTCGTCTTTTTTGAATTCTTTCTCCCCGTTTGAGAAGTAACCATGACTGCTGTACCTAATGATTTGCTAACTCGTTTACGGGCGCTAGTAAACTCCACGGATTGATGGATAAGTTGGTCCAAATCGTGGAGTACTTTTGGTCAAATAAGGCGGCTGCCTATCGTAAGATAAGGACCAGAAGCTATTTAGCCGAATGAAAAACGTCGTTATTAAACGCCTTCTCGCCGATGCGCCGCTCGTATCGACCGAAACCGAACAAACCTGGACTGAGGTGAGGCCCATTACCATTACAAAACCGCATATGGCCGACAGGCTTGTTTTAGCTGCGCTGGCAGAGCTTTTGGACATAGTCTTCGATTTATCTCCCGACTCTCATGGCTTTCGAAAAAGGAAGGGCCTTACGACTTTTTTTAAACAAGTGGAGGGATGGGGTCCTTTAGACCGACTGATAAAGGCAGATGTCGTCAAGTGTTTTGATACCATAGATCATCAGCTTATCCTCTCTGCGCTCCAAGACCAAGACCATTTAGGTGAAGAAAAGAGAGCTTTCGTCAATCTCATATCTACCTTTCTAACAACTAAGATATGGGGGACGCACATAAAAAAAAAAGACTGTTCGAACAAAACGCAAGGGCTTCCTCAAGGGTGCTCCCCATCTCCTGCGCTAATGAACATCTTTCTTAATAAACTGGATAATAAAATCAAAGATAAGCTGTTAAAAGATGGTCGAATCGCGTATCTTAGATACGCTGACGACATGCTGTTCGCGATCAAAAGCGGAGTCCACTCGAACAGAGAATACCGGAAGTTTAACCAGGCATTCCATCAGTGTTTAAGGGAACTCACTCAAGCTGGACGAAACTTCGGTACAACTGCTCCAGGGACGACCTAACAAGACACGAGTTTTGGGGCTTGTTGTTTCAATACGCGAGAATTAATTGCTTCTTGGAAACCGGAGCGCCACTCGCGCGTTGGAAAAACAAGCTCACTTTGTTAAAAATAATGTATGTCTCAAATGAAAAAAGGAAAGACCCTTGATGAATTCTTAATAGCCCTCGAAACGGCAATCACATCAAGGGTCAAATGGGCTTTCGACTGCACGTATCAGTATGGTGAGAAAGAAATGATCAAAGATTTTCAAACACTTATACGAAAACGGGTCAACGAATTCAAGGACCCAAGGACAAAAAGATAAAAAAACTGGAGATCAAAATAGCCGCCTTCTCGGTGAAAAAAAGAGCTCAGTTCATCAGCTAGAAAAACCAAACCAGATAAAGATTTCATTTAGCATTTGAGTTAGAAATGTGCAATGCAAGTGAACGATCTCTTCTAATGCTGCCGGAGTATGAGCCCCTTCCCCGTTGCCCTAAAAGCAGAGGGGCGGGGGCGTAATTCGGTAGGCAGCATATACAGAGTGAGTGAACGATTCCTCCCCTAGGGAGGAGGAGCTAGCTTCAGTACCAGGTGGTACGGTGGCTAGCGAAGGAGGGGTAAGTTTAGCTTAGTTGTAGCTACGCTAGCAGCAGCAAAGCCTTAAGCATCATAAGCAAGGACAGGTACAGATACATTTCGAGACCCAGACCCGTACCCCAGCATCAGCAGCAGTGGCTTCGGTTGGTTTTGCAGTTGACGCACCCAATTTTTCTCGTGTTGATCCAGTTCGTGAGAAAGAGAATATGTTGGCGAATCGTCTGTTGGCAAATCCTCCGTTGTGGAATTGTCCGTTGGAAAAGAATATGTCAGCTAATCGGCTGTCGCTTTCTATTCTCGATCACTTCCTGCCTCACCCACCCACTGCCCATAATCAATGCGCATTAAAAGCGCTTCTAATGGACTTCTCGAGTGAGAGTTCAGCAGCTTACGAGCCAACCTTTCCGATTCCCTCACCCAATCTCATGAGAAGCAAGCCCAGCAGGCCCTGCCTTAACCTGTCCTCAGACAGCCAGCCCTCACCAGGCTGCTGGCATTGCTAAATGCTCCGCCACGAAGCAAGCTTTCCCGAATACGACAGATGCGGAAAAAGAAGTCGGAAGAAGAAAGTAGTTGGACAACTGTATACACGAGGGTACATTAGTATTCTGGGAATTGGCAACATTGACAGAAAGGGGAAGGGTAGGAATAAACTTTATTAGGTGTATCTCTACTAAAGTAGTCGGCCTAACCTTCGGTTCCCGTAACCAAGTTTTTCTTTCTCACTCCTTATGTACTTTTTCTTACTTCATCCATACTTTTTTACTTTTTTTTAAGTGTGTTCAAAAAAACCCTCTACTTCTACTTCTAACTAAAGGCGAACAGCCGGCATTGCAAGCAAATAGAGAGCCCCCGCCCGTTTGAGCCGTTGCGAGCCGGAAAGTGGACCGGCTGTTTGAGTCGCGAAAGGGCCGCTTGCTTAAATCATATTATTTATAATAATAATAGATATATAATATTCTATATCTATCTATAAACAATAATAAAATGAAATAGAAAAATCATTTTTTTTTAATCCAATTGTTCATTCCTGGGAAGAGGAAGAAGCAGATAGAGCAAAGGCCTCCTCTTTCCATCCGCTCTTCCCTAAGTGAGCGAATTGCATGTAGAGATCCGTAAGGGCTTATAGTTTAATTGGTTGAAACGTACCGCTCATAACGGTGATATTGTAGGTTCGAGCCCTACTAAGCCTACCACCCCCTTCTCTTCACCTGATACAAGGCAGTCGAAGTACCCGCCACCCTGCGGATCTCAATCTAGCGACGGCATGTGGAACCACACTGCTGCCGCTGCCCTTCGGGCACGCCTCCTACGCTTATCACTCACCTACGCTCTTGCAGCATGCCCCCTTCGGGCAATACGGTGTAATACGCGAAGCAGCTGAGCCATAGCTCTTCGATCGCTATATTCTTGCGATAGCGAAGGCGTGGTTCATACTCTAAGAGAGAGAGAGAGTAGATGCGAAGGTTCGGATCGAAGATCTTCGCGAGACGGCCCTGGGGCACCATAGCATGTCGGGAATAAGGGGGGACATACTGGACGTAAGCGCTCCCTTGGTTGGGGGCTGTGCCTCTCCTATCTTTTAAATTGATGGATTCCCAGGTCTCTTTTATTCTCACTGTTGGCAGATTTTTGAAGACGACCTGGTCAGGGGGTTCAAAATCTCTTTGCTGAAGGCGCCTTCGGCACCCTAAGTTTGAATTCAAATTGAATTGCCCTTATTCCGTGCTTTACATTTTCACCAATTTCGACCTACCTTTATTTATTATTTATGGGATATTTTTTGGAGAGCTTTGTAACTTTTTCTAAAAAATTCTCTCTAGCTCGAAGAATGAGTTTGATTCTCCCTAGAATCATTTTTCAGAGGGCTCTTTTTTTGTTAAAGGACTAAGTAGAGAAGATCTCCTTGGCTCACGAGGTGGCTTTAAGTGATAGGGGATTTAAACTAAACCTAAAGGCTTAATATAATAGGAGGGAGGGGGGTCAAAAGAAAGTAAGGATATGGCGAAAGCATCTTTTTGGATCGAATGAGCTTTTGTGATAAATGGTGGAATTTTATACATGGATGTTTATGTAATGAACACTTTGGAGTGCTTGTGGATGGTGTGCCACATGGGTACTTTCCAGCTTCTCGAGGGCTGCGACAAGGGTTCCAAACCTAGCCATTTTAGCTGAAGAAGTACTAAGCCGGGGCCTACAGGAGTTGGTATCATTGAAAATGATAACACCTTACCATGCTTCGAGATCGTGCCCAGCACTCTCCCACTTTACTTTCTCTTTGCGAACGATGTTATATATAATATTATTGTATAATAGCCATAAACGGAATCTTAAGAAGCTGAAAATCTTTCTGGAAACAAGTAAAGTAAGAAACTGATTGTAATGTTATAATGGCCAAAAGGTCAATTTCGATAAGAGCCAGTGCTTCCTCTCGAACAGCGCTACTCAGAGAAATTCCAGATCATTGAAGAGGAATAAAAAATGGTAGTTTTCCTATCAAGTACCTGGATGTTTTCTTGTCTCTCAAGAGAATAAATTCCTCTACTGGAGAAAATGAAAAAGAAAATCTCAGGTTGGAAAAGAAAATTGTTGTCCTCCGGAGGTCGACTAAGGCTTATTAAACATGTTCTAGTCTTCCTATGCACATGTTCTAGTTTTTCCTTAATTAGCCGGCCTAGACTTCGGCTACTAATAAGGAGATAAGACCTTACAACTATATTGGATATGATCCCTTCTCTCCAGTAAGTGCAGTGAAGGACTCTCGCCTCAGCCGCCCGTTTGACTTATGGCATCATCGACTTGCTTTTCAATCTAAGCGATTTCATAACCAGAAAGAAAGACCTCTCTTTCGGGATCAGTCCCGTCCCTAGATGTAGTAGTCAATCAGCGGGACATTCAAAGAAGCTATGCACCTTTACTGGATGTTAATGAAAGAAAGCCCTTTCATCCTAATCCCATCTACTGAAAAGGGGGCCGGGGGCCTAGCACGTTCTTTTTGGTTTGGGACACATAGGCTATTATATTACAGACGCATCATTAAAGACTTTTCGAAGCGCGGAATCCCAGAATGGAATCATTGCAGAAGAAAGTTATAACGGTTGGGAACCGGAACAGGATTAAGCCTTTAAGCATGCAGATGAGTGTTTGCTGTCAGCCCCAATCCTTCGGTTTCCGGATTGGAATAAGGAGTTCCGTCTTAATACTGACGCATCACTCTATGCCATTGGATGTATGTTGGCGCAAGAAGGGCCGCTTGATCACCACTCCATCTACTTTGCAAGTAGACGACTTTCCGCTTGGGAATTATACAACCATCGAACCTTCTTTATCATGATTCGACCCATACCTAAGACCCAAGATCGAGCACCAGATCTGCTCATAACAACGTACCAAAAAGAAGAATGCGAAAAGTTTT
>OY743191.1:477500-510000 GCA_963555705.1 Ligustrum vulgare | reverse complement strand
GATAATATGATACCATCCCCCACCTTTGGCGCACTTGTTTGATGAGCTAAGCCTAAGCGCCCTATAAGTCAAAAGCTAGCCTTACAACTAAAAGCAAGGTCGAAATCAATCCCTCTTTTTCCTGTGCTTTACTAGTAGGGCTAATGAACGACCCTTTGATCTATGTCGTTCCAAGTTCAGCCAGGTCTGATTAGTTGTTCAAAAATGAGTGGAGCGAAGGACCGCGGTCATACTTTTAAACGAGATGACCTGACACCTGGGGCGATTGATCGATTCCCCCGTTGACTCGAATTCTTCGTTCCCGAAGGATACCAGTACCTGACTAATAGAATCGTCGAGCACTATAATCCGACGGGCCGACCTAGTGATAGGAAGAGAAAGAGCGGATCGCAACTCGCAACTGGCGAGCGATCTATTGGCTCTCTGTTAGAGGAACCCGAAAGGCGAATTCAGGCACAATCTAAGGATTGATAGATCGATTGGAGATTGATTGAGTGCCCTATTAGAGAAGGCCGATGGGTAGACCCAATATCTATCAGTACTCGCGATCTGGGGAGTACCCAGGGAACTCATAAGGCCTCTACATTGAGGGAAAACCTGCTCTACGTGAAAAAGGAGACGTGCACTTTTGCATAACCTCTGTTTTCCTTGGGCATTGGAACAATCACAAATGTAGGAAGGAACTGGTTGATATAAGAAGATCTCTGACCATATGGTCTTAAGTTGAGTATAGTACTAAGCAATAGTCATATCCCACTAACTAAGATTTGGAACTTCTTATTCAAGCTGGAATATCTTAGCTTCATTTCCTCTGGAATAAAGATCATGGAGATAAGACCATACCTATTTAACCGATGCCATAAACATCAGACTGGTAGCAATTGTGGGCTCAATTGCATTGAGAAGCCATGACATGACCAGCTGATTTGTGGCACTCCAGTCAGCCATCTTGGTATCACTCATATTGGGGATCTCAGAGACAGAAGGACAGCGGGCTGATCCATGAAGCTCCATAAACGCTTTCCTCCAATGAACAAACAAAGCGAGCGAGCCCAATGCAAAGAACTCAAGTGAGGAGATCTGGTTACCTTTTATAATACGTAATACGAGGAGGCAATGAATATAGAATGGTTGTATACCGAGGCAATGCTATTATTCTTTTTAGCCAAAAGCCTATTCTTTATGGTGTGCCAGTTGCTGATCATAATCCCTAAAAATAGAGGTAAACGGGACGGAAAGTCAATCTTATAAGAAGATAAGGGGCGAGAGGTAGCGGTTCCGTGGTTTTTCGGGTAGAGGAGATCACTATGAAGAATAAAAGGCATCAGAAGAGGTTTTTATCCCAATAGGGAGCATTTGGGAACTCCTTTCTATCCTTGTCCCTTGCCGGCTAGAGCCATGGAGCTAAAGGCATATTCTTTTTTCGCTTATGACTTAGTCCTGACCAAGCAAGGCCTCTTTTAGATTGACTGTTGGCAGATCGAGATTGAAAGCCAGTAGCAACGAAGTGCTTTCACCTCTTGTAGTAGATCCGTCTAGTCGACGATCCTTATTTCTTGCTGTCTAGTCTCCCTTTCTTCGCTTGTGAAGAAGCTTGGCTAGTTCTTTTTTTCGGACATTCTGTTCATCCTTTTTTTCCTTTATAAGGTGAGCTTCAATGCCCCTAGTCAGGAGGCGAGCGCTAAAAGCGCGCTGAGTGGCCTTTTTCGTGCTTTTATTATCGCGAGTTTAGTTTGGAGCTGTTAGGAAAGAGCCTGCGTTACTGTTTATTTTATTTGCCTTAAACACCGCGCTATTGAGCGTATAGAGCTTTTTAGAGTTGAGCTAAGGGGGCCCTGCTCTTGCTCTTTGGGGTTCATAATTGTCTGTGGGGTGGATATGGAATTTTTCTTTAAGCTGGCGTATGTCCTTTAGTTCAAGAAGGTGGACACGGCATTGCTCTAGATGAGGATAGATGCGTATGGTATAGGAATCGGGAAGAGAAGATCAAAACCTTCCACTCCAGTTTTTAGGACCACATAGAGAGTATGCCCCGATTTCGTTTAGGACAGAATTTCTTGGTACCGTTCGTTTTGCGGTTAGTGTCAAGGTGGCAATGACACCTTTTGTATAGCGCCTTTCTTTCTCGTCTTTATGTTTTTTCCCCTTACGCGAGACGCTGCCGAGTCCTTCCACAAGACAGAGATTCATCATGGCAAGGGCATATCGACGTGCATGACCCATCTGCACTAAAGCGCTTAATGTTTACAGCTAGGTTCGCATTTGGCTTAAGTAGCCGAGTGGTCGCTTCCACTATAACGCTTGCCTACCTGAGAGATAGCGGTATTCGGTTTTCTGTAGTGATCGCTGTCACCATACTCGCCTAGCTAATCCGATATTGGCATCTAGGAGTAGTGCTGCCATAAGAGAGTGCTGCAAGCCCTCTCTCACGGAAGACCTCCTAATTCGTTTTACACGATCATCAGAAGGTGACGATGAAAGAGGCCCACGAGCCCCGCCGTATCAAGGCGTACATCCGTGTGATCGAGACTCTACGAAACTATACGATACCGCTGAAAGCAGAAACCGTAACTAGCACAATTCCTTGCTTCTTAATAAGGCTAAAAAAAGGGTAATGTAGAAATGATTGAAAAAAGGACTAACCCCCCCTTTCGGAATCCACTCGAACGGAAGCTTGGTAAACTTTTGTTAAGTTAAAGCTAAAACAAGATATAGAATTGAATCTCACGGTTCTAGAACAGCAGCGGCTTACCAGCTGCTGAAAGCGGTTCCGGGTCACCACTCGGGCAACTGACTGATCAGGGTCTGTCTCTCCAATGAATGGTTCTGCTCCTGTATTTTTCCCTAGCTATTGTTGCTTATACTCGGGTCGATCGGCCATAACCACTTCCAGCAGGAATCGCTACAACCGACGTTCTTTAATTCGGTAATCTAATGGAGGGGGAATGGTCGCCGGTGGGTCATTCGCTAGATCGAGATCGTAATCAACCGCATTGCACGAACTGCATCATAGATAGAGATCGAGGTACCAATCGACTGCATCTCTTTCCGGCTATTCAATAAAGTAGATGAGGGGAGTCCACTCCATACGCATCCACCCCGGGAGAAGGGTTTTGATCAACCAACCACGCCCATTATATATACCCCTCTCGATCCACCAATAGTGGGCATGGAGGATGGGGAAAGAAGATCAGACTCGGTTGACTTACTCACTGCCGGCGAATTAAAGAGATCACATTATTAACTAGACAGGCATGCATGGAAAAGAGGATTAAGTTGACGGATGGTTTCTTTAATGCTCTACTTCTAGGCGGAAAGACATCGCGAGTCACGGGCGAGGAACCATTCTCCTCACCGGAGATTTAGTCAGTTAGGTTTCACCCGAGTGACGGGATGGCACCCAATAGAGAAGGGGACCTCTAGTTAGGCAAGCACTGATGAGGGGGGCGTGTGGGTTAGTCCTTTCTGGTTCCCGCGAAACTAAGGTAACCACCGCAGAGGAGTCCACTGTGACAGCCACCTTCCTATGGCCCTCCATCCATGCTATCATCAAGCCATGGTACAGGGACCATAATTCAGCAGCTGTAACTGAGCATATTCCGAGGTTTAGGCCAAAGAAATGCTGGTGAAGGTTGTGAGGGATGAGTTGCTCCCACACTGGCCTTGCCATAGGGCAGTCCCTTAGAATGTGTAGGCAGTTTTCCACTGGGAATCCACAGCTTTTGCACGAGCAATCAGTGGTTAAGTGCCTGGTAAGACGCACTTTATTTGTTAACAATCTGTCTTGTCTGGCTAGCCAAAAGAAGTGCTTTAGTTTAGGCGGGATCTTACCCTTAAAGAGACTCGCCCACTCTGCCTCTTCATCACAACTGGCTTCTTCCTCCAAGAGATCATATGCAGCTTTTGAATGGAAATTTGCCTGGACCCTTTCCAGCTCATAGTATCTGGGCAGCTGTCCTCTGTGGATATATGGATGGCACGTATACATTTGATCACATCTTCAGGTAACCAATGAGAGAAGCTTTCCTAGTTCCAACTGCCTCTTCCATCTGTGTAGTCCCAGATTTGAGAGTCCATTTCCTCAGCTGGTATAGTGCCCAAAGCGCAGGCTAACAACGGTTGGTCCCCTATCCATAGATCTTTCCAGAACTTTCTTGTTTTCCCATCTCCCACAATCCACTTAGTTCCTTTCTTCAGCAACTCTTGACCCCTGAGAACGCTCCTCCATGTATATGAAGAGTTAGAAGTGGCCTTGCATTCCAGCAAACTTGAATTCTTTGGATACTTTTAGCACTGCAGCCCATAATGAGTCTGGTTCAGAGAGGATTTTCTGTCCCATACGTGCCATTGAGGCAGTGTTGACCTTGCTCATGCTCCTTAGGCCTAGGCCCCCTTCCCTTTTTTTCTTTACACACCTTATCCCAAGCCACTAAATGTTTCCTCTTTTTGTTATCCTTGTTCCCCCACCCACACAAATCTGCAGTTCCTCCTATCTATTTCCTGGTTTATGGCTTCCGGAATACGCGTTGTTTGCATGGTGTATACAGGTATAGCAGAGGTTACAGACTGAACCAGCAATGTTCTTCCAGCCATAGACAACTGCTCTGCCTTCCATCCAGCCAACCTATCTTGCACTTTTTCGAGTATGTGGTAGTAAGTCGTTTTAGAGACCCTCTTGTGTATGAGGGGTACTCCCAGGTACTTGCCTAGGTCTGCAGTGAGAGGAATTTGACATCTAGCACTGATCTCCCGAGCTGTAAGCTTGTGGAAGTTGGGTGAAACAAACAATTTTTCTAAACATAATACAAACAGGTAGGGGGACAAAGGATCCCCCTGTCTTAGGCCCCTGCCAGGTGTGAAAGATTCCGTAGTTTCCCCATTCCATAGAACTGAAAGCCTTGTGGTAGTGATACATTCCATTATCAAGGAAATCCAATTCTGAGGTAGGCCAATTTCCTTAGCAGTTTGATTATCCATTTCGGGTTGTGATCGCATTTCCGTGACTTAGATACTGAAATTAGCTCCTACTCCTCCTCCTTCTCAGTACGAGATAAATAGAATAGAAAGCAACAATCTAAAGCATTGGTACCGCCCATTGGAATGCCTCTTTCTCACAGGCCGGATTGAGGAGTCTTTCATAAGTTGACTCCCGTCCCTAAACAAAGCACCAGTAAGCCTTTGCTCCCCCCTAATAGATTGACATTTCGAAATGACAAAGTTGAGAAAGACCGTCCATGTCTATTAACATCAAGGTGCGCTACCGTGTCCTTATGACGCATGGCCTATCTTATGATATAGAAAGCCAAAACACGAACCTGACACTTTTGATATGCCAACCCGAACCTTCACTCCGATCGCCTCAAAACCTTCACCAAATCCGCCCACCTTACAGTCGAGCGCGAGTTCTTCACTTGCTTGATAGACGAACGAGTCGAACGACCACCTACGGCACTAACGGCTACGGCTAAAACCGATACTGCAACGGCTACAGCTACTGATACGGAAACTACTTCCACTTCCACTGTCACAGGAACAGGACCACTTGTAGTGCCTGCTTGAAAGTTAGTAAGGTCAGTCTAAGGCCGGTAGGCATTTTCCGCTCACAAATAAGGGGTTTTGAAACGTGTTAGTGGCGTGCTTGCTTCACTTCAAAGTTATTAGGTTTTTGACTTCTTTCGTGCTCTTCGAGCTTCACCGGGCGTAGACTTTCATGTTGATTCCCCTTCTGCCTTACCACCTTACAAATCTCCTGCCGCGGGTTCCTTCGCCTCTTCTTCTTTTTGTGCCACATTCAAGCAAGAAAAAAGTGCTTCTTCTTAGCAGTTGAACAAGTTAATGGAATTCTTCTTCCCCCGATGGTGACTTCAGTACCTGGATCCTCATCTCTGGAACTAGTTCTTGCAGTCAGTTTAATGGCACTGGAGCTAGCCGAGAAAGCGGCGCATTCATGGTGTATGGAATCAAGGTCAACAAAATGAATCTATCTAAGAGGAGCTTAGTTCTATTCAACATCCATCAAGGCGAGGGAAATGACTCCGGTCACCGGGGTAGGATATAGTCAGTGTCAGTGTGCCGCGGCTGGCTTCTCTCTTTTGGCTGTCGATTGCATGCAGTTTGACCGTTCACCTTTTCGGTTTATTTGAATTCCGTTCTCAGATCAGATTAGAGACTATGAGAACTATTAGTAATACTGTTTAATAGGCAGCTGTACAAAACAAAGTCTGGTCTGGGGAAATCCCTACCTACTCTGCTCTGCTGTTCATTCCTTCTATTCTGTACCGTACAAGGCTTTCCTTAGCTTACCTTTAGTTCCAGAGATCGGGCATCAAGATAGCCATAGCCATAGGTTGGTTGACAAACCCAAGGGCAAAGCAAAGCCAGCAAGCTACGGCTTCAAAGAGAGAATCAAAAGGAAAAACTGTGTTAAATAGAGCCATTTTCTCATGTGCCCGAAAGGGAAAGGGACGAAGTGAAGCGTTCGAGATTAAGGAAAGAAGAAGCTGTACGCTCAGCAGATAGACTGGTTCAACTGACATGGCAAAGCAGAAAACCCACATACAAAACAATAAGCACATGCCGCTAAAGCTAATGCTCAAAACTCATACCAAGAATCCAAGCAAAGCCAAGCCAAAGCAAGTAATCGAATCGGGGCATATAGGCTGGTTAACCAATCGATGCAAGCACCTTCTTCCTTCTAGTATCTCCAGAGTATGGACTTTTTTCATTCCCATAGGACAAGGCAAGGAAGGATCAACTGCAAGCTTCGATCAAAGAGATGCCTTAATATAATAAAGAACAGGATAAACAAAGCCACCCGGTGGAAGCATAGCTTTAAGCCCTTATTGTCCAAACCTCGGGGCGACAAAATGCCTCGATGTTCGCGGTTCCCTACTTCATAATAAGCACCGTTGCCTAATGTATAGTAAGCATGCTGGCTAACTTGGGACATAAGGAAAAAACTTCTCTCACTCCAAGCTTTGAAGCGGGCTTCCTCTTTATATATAAAACAAAAATACAAATTGGATTTCAAAGCTGGGGCCTTCCCTCCGCTCTGGTATCTCCAGGGCCCGAGAACAAGGGGCAAACAGTAGTTTATTCGAGAAGATCTGTGCCAGGCCAAGAAGCAGAAGACTTTCCCGAAAGAAAGATTGTTTTCTATTAGTAAGAGAATCTCAGAAGCTAAGCTTTGAAAAGGCACTGCTCTAAGCGCTCTAACCGGCGTATGTGCCTAGATTAGGACGAGCTGCTTAACCGGCCACTTGAATCTTTCCTATCCTATGGGAAGCATGAAGGAATTCTTCTATGACTCTAGGCTCAAGGCCATGTACTATAGAGAAATCATTTAATTGAACTCCTCGGACTAAAACCTGTCCTCCCCCCCTGGACTCTACACTACAGACTTGATTGACTGGCTTAGACCGACACCAATGTGCTTATGCCCCACGCAAATGTGCTAATTATTTTCTTGGTAATGGTATGTTCTGTACGTAGATAGAGCACCTAGAGGTTTAGTAATAGATATGGAACAACAGACTTCAAGTCTTGAACGTTCTACGAGGACCGATCTATCTTCTGCTCCGTAGGTACATGTTAGGGCGTGTTTAAAAAGGCTGTTTATTAGCGGCATTGGCTTGCGCCAAATGTGTTCATTATAAAATCTGCTTTCCCTTCTTCCTGGCAAGATCAGATCAAGAATAGCCTTTGGCTAGGAAAGCACAGTCAGACTAGTGCCACGCCCAAAGCACCAAGACTGGCTAAAAGAGCAAAGAGAGAGGACCGGGACAGTAAAGAGACAAGACCTCTTATGCCGAAAAAGGCTTAAATTACACCACTTCGCTGGAAGAACGGTTTGGTATAATCGCCAGGATTTCAATCAAGATGAAATCGGTTAGTTTGAATGCCTGAAAAAAGACTGTACAAGAGGTCATATACAAGAAAAAAGAAAAGGTAGACTCAATGTCATAGAAATCGAATACATCGGAATCAGCACCGTCTTATTCGTTTGCAAAAATAGGACTCAAAAGAATCATGATTCGGTAAATAGGCCACTGATCGGCATCCAAGCTTTACTAACTAATAGGGGTGAGGGGCCGGCAAGCGTGTACCAAACCATTCGAGGGTAGCTAAGCAAGGAAATAAGCAAAGACAGCTTACGGTCGTGTGCTGGCAAAAAGAGTATCATCAAAGTTTCCAGTGTCGAGTTGTCACAAGTAGGTTTTTTAGTCATAGCTAGACAGCCAAGATGGATGTCCTTCTCCTCGGTCAGACTCAGTATCCTTGGTTGGAAAAGGCTCACATTACTGCCACTTCACCAGAAGATCAAGGCCATGTCGAAACTGAAATACCAGAGGCACTTCCTCTTAGTCATTCACTAGAGTTCTTTCTTTTTAAAGAAAGGGGTGGTAGAGCAAGATTCGCGCATCCAGTTGTCCGGTCAAAAAGAAGAAGGTTAACAAGCGCAAAAACAATACTCAACAAAATGCTCAATCCACATCCAGAAAACAAAAAAAGATAGTCTAAAGAAAGAAGAGGGGTCGTGCCCAGTCCCAAACAGTGCGTTCTTCAGTTCTGCCTGTCTGATCATCATCTTTGAGACCAATCACGTAATCTTTTTTTTTTTTTTGTTTTTTTCCTGTAGGAAGGTGCAATTCTCGGTCATAGGTAAAGCTCTCGCTCCCGTCCCCCTACCCAAACTGTCACTCAAAGGAGACTTGTTATAATGAAAGCTATGCGCGGGGAAAGCAAATTTCCATTCTGTTGGTGCCTGATAGAGTGGCGCCCGTTTTACTATCATGAATTACTACTTCCCCTTTCCTTTCATGTTCAAGGCGATCATCGTTCCTTCAAAGTCCACTCCGACGCCTCCAGGGACGATTTCGCCCCTCAAGGGATCTCTTTCGTCAAGTACGTACGTGGTGGATAACAGAGGGGTAGGCTTGATGATCCAGCCTTTCCAGCAAGCATATTCCAGCCCCGGGATTCTTTCCTCGAGTTGTGGGAAGACTATCTTTTCCAGAAGGAACCGCAGTAAGACAAGGCCCAAGGGGGAGAAGTTGGCGAAGCCTGCCCCCCCTTCCCGGTTTCCGCTCTGCTGTGAAAGTCAGCGTCTTGCTTTCAACTTGTCTTTCTTAACCGCTCTTCCAGTCAGAATAGTTGCTAACAAGCGAGCCGAGCACTCCAAACAAGCTAATTGAATAAAGTGCCCAATACAAAAGCACTAGCTTCACTAAAAGAAACCCTTATTTTTGGAACCAAACCTCACTTATTCTTTGATCTTTTTAATGAAAGTCTCTTCCGAGGAAAAGCACTTTCGCTCTGCTCTCTGGGCTTAAGGACAGGGACCGACTAAAAGAAAAGCTTGGATAAGTAAAGGTGAGAGTCTTCTTATTTCCACTTTAGTCGATCAACTCTTGAGAAAAGAGCGGCCCCTACTGTCGATCTCTTATTCTAGTGTCTCCCCTGCCGCTGTCGACTTCTCTTTCTGTATCTTGTACTATAGTGCTATCTTCTTATCTCTTAGTTCTGGATGCCCCTCCCTTTCCCTTTGTGTCTCTCCCTAATATGGGAGGTGTGAAGTTCTCTTGCAGCTTCTTAGCGACTATGAAAGTACTAATAGTCGCCAAGCCAACCAAACCAGCGAAAAAAAAAATGATTATCATCGCTTAGATAAGGAAGGAATGGGAACACACTACACTTTAGTCAACTATACGTACGTATAACTTTAATCACTTGAGCTGCGCTGCTTTTCAAGTTGGAGATGGATAGCTGTCAAAGTAAGTCAGTCAAAAGAAAAGAAGAATAAGGGTACTAGACACTAGACATGAGTCAACCTTACAGCTCCCCTACAGATATTGCCCTATAAAAGGTCAAACCAGCAGTACATTACAGCTATCTGAATTAGAACCCCGTCGTTCTATTCTATCGGTTAAGATATGAATGAGACTACCTTTTCGGGATAAAGAGAAAAAGAGAAATTATATTGATTTACCCGTTCCTCTTCGCTTTATGCTATGCTCTTAAAGTGAAAAGTCAGCGGTAAAAATGCTACTATTGAATCGGATGATGTGGTACTTGATGTAGCTGAAGAGCCTGCTTTCTCCTTATCAATCGAAAGGAGAATAGGTTCAAACTTTCTTTTATTTAGCTTTTTAACCTAGAGTTCGTAAATACTGGCACGAATACCCGAAGATGGAATAATTGGCTTTGCCAACATTTAGTTCACGAAGTTCCGGTACAAACGAAGGTGATTTGCGAACTTTCTCTCCATTCATTGAGAAAGGGTTTACGGGCCAACATTGGCATCAAGACTTGGGTTTTTCGACCAAGTTTGTTATGAGGAACCCGAGCTCAAAAGCTTTTCCATGAGAGACTTCCCTTTCTTTAGGAGACCCCCAACCCAAGGTGGAAGTAACTGGTTCCTTTCCTTTTCAAGAGGAAGTCGCCTAGAAAAAAACGGTTTTTACGCCCGTGGGACACCTCACTCCTCTTTAGAGGAGGATTCACACTAGCCAAGGCCAAGGAAGACTTTTAGACTAAGGGATTTCACTCAATATTCACATTCAAAAGAGCCGAGGAATAATTTCCCCTGAGCTTTAGAGTAATATAATAAGACATCGCAATCGCAGTGAGCAAAGAAGCAGCTTACGGGTCTTTCTTTCCTTTCTGGAGTTTTCCCGGGGAAGACAGCTTCCCTCGAAGTGAAGTTCCCCCGCTCTCGAATAATAATTAGTAGTCGGCCTTAAGCCTAGCCTCAATAAGAGTGTGTTACAGGATCGTGTTAAAGAAGGGCGAATAGCTAGGCTTCAATGGAGGCCTTGCCCGCTCTCCGTTCTAAAATAGAGAAAGGGAATAGTGGAGCCAGGGAAGAATTCTAACCGGGGGGGGTTTACTTTACTTTTTATACGAAATTCTTTATTTTGTAGCTTAGAAGGCTGTACCCATCCGTGTTCTATCTATCAGATCAGAAGAATTATAGCAAGAAGACAGCACCAACCGATCTGGACTTTCTTTAAGGGGGAAACTTAGAAGCTCGACTTGAAGGCCTTCCTCAGAACTAACTATCAGGGGAGCCCATACCTAAGAAGAGTCAGCCTGTCAGAGTTTGACTGGCAGATGAGTCTTTCTATCTATTGTATTGATACCGCTGTTGCTAAATCTAAGAATATTGGGGAAGATGAAGCGGGAACACTCATTTTAACAACGGCACCAACGGATACTGTCACAGCTAATTTAAGTGCTAGTCCAGCAACTGCGGTTAGTAATTCAATTGCCAGTCCTATACCACCGGGTAGAAGACCCAGATCTCCTCAACGCAGACGCTCTTGGCATAGAAGCTGTCTTCATTTCTGCTCTTGGTCTTACCGGTGCTTTAGCCATATCTGTTGTTAGAGTGAAATCATCTGCTGTTCCAGTAACCGGTGCTAGTGGTAGTAGGAGTTCTTGGTCAACTATCATTGGTGATGCAGAAGAGGATTGAGGGAAAAGAGGATTACAATAAAGCTAGTAAGGCAAGGTGCGTAGCGGGAATGACTAGTCCCACACCCACGGACATCAGGAAGAAAATAGGTTGTTCGAGAATCTTATTTCTTACCACCTATATGAAAGACTATTAGATTCTAAAGACTTTCGTATTCATAAACTAGACTCATATTGGATAGTGAGAATATTTATTGCCCCGGAAAAACTTGCACCTTCTATTGTCCACACCCTTAGCTTTTGGATATAAGTTTGGCATATATTTTCTTTCTATCGGATGCGGCAAGGCTTGCTTATTTTGATCGTTGGACACATCCTCTAATCGGTCCTGGAGCGTAAAGTGCTTCTGGATGTGAATAAGATTAAGAAAAGGAGTGTCAGTTCAATGGAAGGCTTTTCATATACCGTACCACGCCTAGGAAACTTCCTAATCGCCAGGAAAGAAAGTAGGAAGCCTTGAGGTAAAGGAAGAAGACTTTTCTCTTTAGGACCGACTAGAGGAAGCTTCTTTTTTTTTCTCAATTCGATTGCAGTCTCCGAAGTCCTTCTTGATCGATGGTCCCCATTAGCATTAGTGCTATAATTAGCAGCCGCTTTTTTTGGAAGGCGAGGTACTCATGTGTGATCGCGGATTCCACGGTAGCAGTAGTTCTAGCTCTACATTAGGAGCACGGGAGCTCACTCCCTCAATGAGTCTATCCTGTTTCAGGCCATGTTGTTCAGTCTCCTGGAACTAAACTCTTAGATGCAGCCGCCTCCATCCATCGGCAATCCGCTCCCGTACGGGCGTTGACATGCTTAGCGAAGGTCTCCTTATTTACGACGAAATTTAGATCAGGTTGCGCGAAAGGAAGGGGGAAAACCTATCTAGAAGTCGTTTTTGATGAGGAGAGGAGAGGGAAAACCCCTCCCTAACGCTGGGCAAGATCAATAAATAAGAAGCTTCGGCTTAGGGCGACCAAACCAAGCTCGATTCGCTCCAAATTCCCACAGTGCCTTCCTTGGGAAAGGTGACCCGTATCTTCAGGTCGCTCCAGGCTCTACCGGAACCGAGCGTACCTTGGGACACGCGCTACAAAAGGCTTAGGAAGCGGACCTGTCTGATGAGGGGACTTCGTAAACTATCTAACTTTGAAGCTATTACACCCAAAAGGGTGAAACCACAGAAGCAGGTAACCCTGACTTCAAGACATATGGTGAAGAGCACCGGTCAAGCTCACACACAAGAGGGAAGGAACGAAAGATTGATTGATCTGCTGCTCGATCGGAGATATAAGGGAAGCGCTGGTAACCGAACTCTTTCGCGAAAGGGATTCCGCCGCCGAGTCTGTGTCTGTTATGAGAGCAGTGGCTAATAGAACTGATGCGCCTCAGAAAGCAGCGTCCTTCTCAATCAATGCCCGGGCATCCCATACATAACCACCGAACAACCAATCCCCGTACTGAGTTCTCTCAGGTGCCAACTCTTTTTTTTTCCGTAATAATATTAAAAGGTTCATGACCATCGATCGGTCGGAAGGTTAAGAGTGATAGATATTATTTATGTTCAAAGTCAGGCGCTTCCTTGTATCAGTACATAAGGGGAAAGACGAGAATAGACCTCAAGGTCGGAACCGGCTCTTTTGGTTTTCTTTCTTTGGCTATGGTTGCCTTGACCAGAGGGTTCCAAACCGTTTAGAATGAACCGTAGCCAAAGATCCATTTACCCAGACGGTGTGCGAAATGAGGAAATTTTCCGTAGTAGGCCGAGTTTGACTCTATCGCCCGACACACAGCCCTCTATGTAGCTCTACCACAAGACCTTTCGGTGCCATCACAAGAACGAAGGAGACCCGCAAAGAGCGTTTGCACAAGGAGTGGAGCGATCCCTGAAATCATAGGTTCGATGAAGAACTAAACCGAATGATCGAAAGACAATAACATAAGGGCACCTCTATAGACGCGAAAACCGAGTTACAGACCCCGATGGACGCGTGATGAATGTGAGAAGCATCTGCCCCGGTAAGCCTATATGTTGATGAATGGGAGGGTAGCGAACAGCATTCTTGAAGACAGGCTATTCGACCTCCTTACAACTCTTTTTGCTAGGTTCCGAAAGTGCTTATTCCGCCTTACCTTATTAGGGGCGATGGACTGTATTCAAGACAAGAGGCTCGAGCGAAAGGCTTTAAGGCATAGCTGTCTTTTTGTTGTTTGTAGAATACTCATGCTTGTTTTTCTTTCTCTGGGGGGTGAGGGCATAAAAGACAGATAGTTCGGCCAAAAAGGTTTGTAATTTCCTGAGGAAGAAGGTGAAGACAAGAATGGTTGTTTATTGTTCGACCGTCCAATCCGATACTCTTCTTTACTGGCCAGTTCGAGCATTTCCTCTGACCGGACTGACTGCATTGAATCTACTCGACGGTTCCGGAACGAGCAGTAAAGGCAGAATCCCGCGGAATAAAATAATAGTCAAAAGTGCAGTTGTTCCTGCCGCTTCGTCAATTCCATCGAGCCTCCTTCCCTAAAAGACTTGTTTTTTCTTACGTCTCTTGTTCCAACGATTGACTTAACCTGAAAAGTCCCTGAATCCCCTCGCGAATCTAATAAATAGTAGTTTTTTAGTGAAGATGAGTTGTTCGGGTAGAGAAGCATGGATTGAATATCAGGGAAGATCACTCACCTGAAAAAGCCTTCCCTCTACCCCCGGTGGATGTCTAACCAGGAAGAGATATACATGTCAGCTAGCTGAGGAACCCGAATTAATCTCCAGCGCCTGTGGATTCAAAATGGATTTTTCAATATGGTTTCTTAACCTAGAGAGATTCGAATAGTATTGAATGGGGGAAGAAATCAGCTAATAGTCCTGGGTTCCTTGCCTATCCTACAGAAGATTAATCTACATTAGCAGTGGGGTAGAAATGGTGAATTGTTAAGTGGTCTTATGAAACGATGCAAGAATTCGCCCCTATCACGTAAAGCTCGCCCTTATAGTTTATGGGGGGGCACACTCGCTGGAAGCCAGACCCATTCGGGAACCAAGCAATGCCTGCTCCGCTAGCTGCCGCGATGAAGTGGGAACCCATTTGTGGCACCCACCAGGGGATAGAGTTTTTAGCCGATTTCTTAATTCAAGGGTGTGGTTTACATATTCATATATAGAGGATGTTCCTGCTTTGATCGAAAATATTTTTTCATTAAATTAAGTAAGTCGCAACACATTCATTTGTTGATGGGTGAAAGGCAAAGCAGGAGCCCGGAGCATGTGCCAGTGAGGGAATAATGGAGCAAGCAATAGGAAATGGCGCGAGCACCGCTGAATAAATGCGGTCAAAAGCGATGCCTCGCAGCATGGAATGTTATTTCTTCTTCCTCTGGAATGGAAGAATTGGTTCAGCATCAACTCCAGTCTTCTTTCCCGACCCGATTCTTTCCTTGACTGTCATTTGCATATAACTAGCTAATGCTATTGGGGATGCCCTTGATGGATTCTATCTTCTCTTGGTGGAGTAACTTGCTTACAGTACACAGGGCGTCGTCAGTCGTGACTCCTATATATATGCCTATATAATGATATGGAAAGGGATTTTCAAGTGGAAAAAGACCATTCGATTCTCCTTAGCACAAGCACTAAGTAAGCAAGCTACCTTGACCGGATCACATAGCGTTAGCGGAGTGGTAAACTTCGCAGCAGGAACAGTCTTTTACTTTATTACGGAAAAATCGCGTTCACGTGGTCGAATAGACTAATTGCTGCTCGTTCAACGCACGTTAAGTACTCTTCTATCGCGCTTGTGGAGCCCTTTTGAGTTGAGCTTAGCAGGAGCTTATCCGCTTCGGTCTTATTCCTGCTTTACCTTATATATACTATCATCATAACAATTATTAGTTGAGTGCAGCAAAAGCTCTGCCGTTAGGCTAATTCCTGAGTAGGGAACCGAAGGCGAGCGCTTTCAATGCCTGTCCTAGTCTGCTTCTTGAAGCCCGATGCGCGCTATAGAGCTCGATGAGTGGCAGTGGCC
The DNA here is from genome assembly GCA_963555705.1 of Ligustrum vulgare. Lineage (NCBI taxonomy): Eukaryota > Viridiplantae > Streptophyta > Magnoliopsida > Lamiales > Oleaceae > Ligustrum > Ligustrum vulgare. The sequence continues at coordinate 494,524 of OY743191.1, read as the reverse complement.
TTTCTCCGCGCTTCTATCGAGTGAAGCACCGAGCCTACGCTTCTCCTTAGGAATGCACCCTTTAGGCTAGTTCCTGATTCAGTCAATTCAAACAAGCTAAGAACCCAGCAGCCAACTCAAGAGGTTACCATTACTCCGAATCAAATTAATGCGGCTTTCAAACAATGATGGTATATAACTTCTCTTTTCTTCAATTCTTTACTGAAGAGTAGTGGGAGTAAGTGAGTGAGAGGCGGTTGAAGAGGAGAGTGCCTTTTCCATAGAAGTTGCGTGCAAGATAGGAGGAGAGGCATTATTTAGGAGATCCGTAAAAGGGTTTTCTGAGGGCCTATGGTATTGGATGAAGAAGGTGGGTCCTGCGTTGATGAGGATGATGGTGAAATGATCATCGGATCTTTTATGCGCTTAACACTTCGCATCGCATAAAATGGTCTTCTTACTCAGGGGAGGGGAAGACAGGGTTCTTTTATCTTCGCTTCATCATGCAAGAAAAGGGAACCCTTTTTTTATTATGTTATATAATAAGGGTAATTTTATCCATCAACCTGCTACTTCTTTTTATGAGGCACAAACGGGATAATTTTTCCTGGAAGCGTAAGAACTGCTCTGAAACTGCGTGAAATCCCCACAAGGGGAGGGTAAAGTAAATATTAAATAGGTGGTGGCGCTTTAGAACTGAACACTCGGGCATATTTCTTGAAAAGTCAATATTGCTTTCGTTCCTATCCAGCTTCGACTCAACTGAGCATTATTTCGTTTCATATTTGGTTTGGAGGCCTATGCTGAAAGTAAGGGAGCTGGTGGAGGAGAACATGAGATGGTTTGTAGGTGAAGGTAATATGGATGTATGGTGGGATGACTGGAGTGGAGAAGGGAGATTAGCTGATAGATTTCCTAATACTATACACGATCCCATGCCTGTGCCTGTAAAGGCATTATTTGATGATGCAGATCAGTGGAATGCTACTGCTCTTCAGCTTTGGTCAGACTTGGTCTCAAAAGCTTATACAAAGACCTGTAGCATTGGTTGGCAAACAAGACAAGTATGGAAATTCACGAATAATGGTAATTTATCTACTGCTGAAGCCTGGGAGTTGGTAAGGACTAAAATAAATAGGGTAGCCCATCTATTCAATTTGGAATAAACCCCTATAAAGATATCATTCTTTGCCTGGCGCCTGCTTAATAAACGGCTTCCATTGGATGATATATTACAAATTAAGGGTCCGCATTTGGCTTCTCCTTGCTCTTGTTGTAAGAGTGGTGAGACTTCTCATCATATTTTCTCTGCTAGTCCAATAGCATACCAAGTTTGGGATTTTTTTGCTGCTGCTTTCGGTGTTAATGATAATCATCATCAACTTCTTCATCTTTTATTTAATAGCTGGGAAATTTTGAAGCATCGCAAGGCTAATAGGTTTGAAGGAACACCCCTACTCTCTTCTCCTAAAGGCTAGGCTAGAGGTCAAGCTCAACAGGTAGAACTGCCTCCATGCCGTAGACCAAAGAATAAGGAGTTGCCCCAGTAGGGGTCCGAATTGAAGTCCTCTATCCCCATAAAGCATAAGGAAGCTTGTCAGGCTAATCCCTACAAGAAAAGGTCATTTTGCTCAAGATGTCCTTACCTTAAGAGTCTTATTAGCAGCTTCCACAGCTCCATTGGTCTGAGGCCTATAATATAAGGAGATGACTTATGTCGAGTGAGACAGCAGCAATAGGAGGATGGGGAGCTTGTTTCTTGCTAAGCTAAGCCACTCTGCTTTGCTTTGGTTTGCCGGGACATTATCTGATCTTTTTCTGTCGTCCCACCAGTCTTCGACTACCTGAAGTAGAGAATAAGGGCTGGTCTTCATCTCGGAAAGAAGCTAGCATGGGTGTCTCTTCATTGTAGTAGCTTTACCCGGACCGGCATGAACGGACTTTATTTGATCTGATCACCATTTTTCTATGCGAATGCTCGATCTCCTACTTGTGTAGAACGATCTCAAAACACTGACCTTTTCAATTGTCCACTCAGGTGTCTTATCATAGTTGACTTTTTGGACGCTTGGGAGGACTTTTTCTTTCTTTTTTCCGGTGGGGAATTCCGGTGAGGACAGTGGTCTTTATGATGCCCAAAACGCCCACATTCCAGGCAAAGAAGGTGAAGGCCTTCATATTCAACAGTGAAATATTTATCTTCGAATTCAAGCCCTGGTGTAAGCTGCTTATCAAGATTCAGTTGAAGACAAATTCTAGCGAAAAGACCTCTGGCTTGAGTGGCGGTCTTGAGGTCAATCTTTATCGTTCTTCCAAAGCTGTTGCCAATGAAGGAGAGGCTTTCTTCATCATAATACTCCATAGGGCAGTGCGGGATCCTTAGCCATGCTGCTACAGTATTGATGCTTGCTGGCTTTGGATCAAAGTCTGGTTCCCATTGTCGAACTGTCAGGTAGTGGTCATATATGAGCCACGGACCTCCAGTGAGAGCGTATTCATTGTCCTCCTTTCTAGTGAACATGACTAGCTTTTCTTAGAGAAAGAAAAACAAGGAATGGAAATCTTGCCACCTTTAGTCATGACAACTGTGATACCCTCTTCCTCAGGATCAGCGGGTTTGATACTATCTTCCGCTTCAATAGGATCTTCATCATCAAGAAAGTACTTCCGGATCTCCATGGGGTTGAGGTCCTGGGTTCTTTCCTGATCAGGCTGGCCAGTGAGCTTAGCTCAGTAACTCTCCTTCAGTTCTTCTTCTTCCATGGCTTCCCGTCAGGTGTCTTCCACCATGGACACGACATCGTCCTAAGTGCATCTCATGCTCTTCTTGTCGAAGCTCTGCTCTTGACTTTTGATCTTCTTGGCCCTTCTGCAGTTGTGATCCGAACCGTACTTCAATAAATTCCAAGCCTTCATCTGGGGGAACTTCGCTGCCCAAGATTGGTTACAAAAAGCCCAATCCAAACGTTCTTTGACCCCTTCTCTCTCCCAGGTGAACCTATCGCCAACACAGTCAAGGTCAAAGAGATTCGCGTCGATGATGCAATCTTTGAGAGCCTCCATCGATTGAGTACTTGGTGTAGCACCCCTACTTTTATCTTCTGGAGACAAGTATATGTTAAAATCCCCCATGACAAGCCACGGTCCATTAATACTGCCAGAAATCATCTTCAGAGAATCCCATAGAGCCATGCGCCCCGAAGCTTCGACTCTGATCCAATCCAATTGGTAAATCCTAGTCTTTTAATAATCTTGCTTGCCTTCTGTCCACTCACTCTAGGCTCCACCAAGATCAGGATTTCCACTGCATGCCGTTTAATCAATTCACGAACACGAAGAGGGAAAGGCCTTCCACAGGCCCCTCTACAATTCCAACTGACAATAATCATAATAAATTCAGTGAAAAAACTTACTGTAAGTAATCCGAGCATTAAGCTCGATCAACAGTTTCCATGAAATAAAAAGACTGTTCGCTGGCAACGTGGCTTTCCACCCGATTGGCCTCATTCGCGGATGTAGAAGCCTCAGTCTTCTCATCTCCTTGTTGCTCCGAGTTCGAGGAAGACGAGATTGGTGGGTCAACGTCCGGTGGCTTTTCTTTATGTTGTATCTGCGCCAACCCGATTTCGTTAGTTGGGGAGGAGATCTCAGTCTTACTCAGTTTAGCCGGGTTAAATGGAGATCCAACCCGCCCCGAACTCCTAGCTTGGGGGCCAAAATTGTCAATGCATCCAGTAACTACATAATGGCCTCTTGGGCTGCTTCTTTTCCTAGCTTGGCTTGGTCTTTTGTCACCTGGGCTTTGAGTTTTCCTTCGCAAGCAGTAGCTTGGAACACTATTGGGCCATTGTTTGGGCCCTCAACTTGAAACAAATGGGTCTTGTTTATATCCTAGTTTTCCTTTTCCACTGCATCGGTACCTGTGACCTCTTTCCTTCTGAATATCTCCTTCTGTCCGCCAACTTTTGCCTTACCCTTGTCAGCTTTACGTGAATCAGTCTTAGCCAAATGGCTAGCATGCTTGTCAGGAGTGACAAATATACTAGGATCGTAGCTAGGGGATTGAGTGGCTTCCTCGTTCAACGAAGCTAGAACGCTGAATCGGGAGGTTTACTTTCCTTGTTTGTGAAACTCCTTTTTGTCCCCCCTGTGACATGTCTGTACGCGAGCTGACTTCGTTTCTAGAGCCTCTGCTTCTAGGGTTCCCTCGTAGCACTAGTTCGTAGGAACTCTAAGATCGATCAATCGAATGCGCAGATGGAATCCCGTGTAGCTAGCCGGCTTATCAGGATAAAGAATCAAAGCTATTAATATCAGTAAGTAGCAAGGACTTTAGCTACTACGGTTGTTTTCTCCTAGCGAAGAGAAGGAACAGGGAATAAGCAGGGGCCTTTAATCGCACTTGTAGCTCGGTTGGCTGCTTCCCCGTCCCTAGAGACCTTGGGCCGGAATGAGCTAAGGGGCGACCGCTCCTAAACCATGTAGCTAGTATCCCAGTAGCTAGGTAGCTAGTAGGCAAGCCAGGAAATCCAGGCCAGATGAGAATGGATTCTACAGGTGTCTATGGGCATGTAGGCTAGAAAGTGTCTTTCTTAGGGTTCCAAACCTGCCCTCTTTGATTGGCTGTTAGTTGAATAAGGACTCCCCGCTTTCTTGTTTGTTCTTTCTTTTAGGCCATTTCAAGGCTGGCAGTTCTTGTTATTCATGCAGGTATTAAAGGCAAGTGGATAGGCGCAGGGGCTAGGCCTTCCAATCACTATCTGCAAATCTCTTATATAATAGAAGGATTTTTTCGTGCATCTTTTCTTCTTTTAGCCAATTCTAGTAGGTAAGGGTTTCTATCAAGCATGGGCTCTCCCGCATGAGCGGTAATGCCAGAACCCCGCCTTATGAGGAACTCCTGGGATATCTACTATATCGCCTTGAGTCCGCTAAAAGACTAGGGCTATGGTAACTAAACCGGTGTCGGCTACCGTTGACTGCTTCTTTTCAAGCTGAATCTGGAGTCAAGTCTTAGACGTATGCAGAGGACGATCCAACATCTAGGAGTGGGTCCTATCTTGAAGAGTGACATTAAACGATTTTCCGTGTGAAATGACCTCTTCAAAGCGCCTGTCGTCCAACCTTTTAACCAACGTTGGAGCAAAGAGTACTCCAATAACTCTTCAGTATTGGAGGTCATCAGTACATCCTCAGGAGGGATCCTCAAATCCTTCGGTTTCATAACCGTAAATAATCTACCATGACTCCCTTTAGGTAAGGATCAAGTCCCCAAGCATTAAGCTAGGATTTTCTATAAAATGGGGGATTTTTTGGTATTTGTCTGAGAGGCCTAACAAAAAAGCAAGAACAGGAGTTTCGTTTCCCTTTCTATGCTACAAGTTCCGCGCTGCTCGCCACTCCCCTTTTACCATCCATCTTTATATAAGCAAAAGCGGGTTATTCATTTTATGACTTCGTCTATTTCATAGCCTTCCCTAACACTTCGCATTCTCTGACATGCATTCTCCGACACACCAGATGCATCTTCAAATGGCTCGGATACCAGAGTGAGTCCTTCGGAGCCTCAATCACCTTTACCTCGTCGCCTTTGGCGCCTCTTCACTCAGAGCCTCTCTTTTTGAGTCTCGAGATTCTAATTGATGAAGAGAACGTCCAATCGTTACGAACAAATGGCATAGAAACCCTTTACCCACACCTAAGCTAAGGAAGTCAAAGGGGAAAGAGCCTAGAGGACGCTTTGTTACCAGTTTCAAGTAGACACTTCCGAGAATGGTACCCATTGATCTCTCATCTGTGGCTCTTTCTTTATCGAGGTCTACCACAGAAAGAAAAGAGTTAAGAAAGAAGGGACCTACCCAAGCCGACCGAACCCGATCGATGCCTGGACACAAGAAGCCTCAGGCGTACAATCTTATATGCAGTTAAGGTGAAAGGTTGATTAGACCATCAACCGAAATCTACGCAGGTTTTACGACGCCTTGGATGCGATTGACATCGAAAGGAACCCATCTAACCCTCAGTCTGATCTCCCTGGAGTTTTCTATAGGTATAGGTAGGAGTCAGCCTTAGCTGTAAGGATTACAATAGGTTCCGAGAGGAGGCTCTTTCTTTCCAGCCCTTCTCTGCTTCCTTCTCTTTTCCTGGGATTGATACGGTCACTCGAAGCTTCCGAACTCACCTTTTTATCTGGCTCGAGTGAGAAGGAAAGTGAACACTTCGCTCGGTGACGTAAAGAGACCTTAGTAATTCCGCGAAAGAAAGGACAGCTGGGAACTAGGAACGTCATGCTGATGCCGCGAAATCAGGACTATCATCCCTCTCCCCTGAGTAGGATTTTGATACTGATTGATCTCGGAAGCTTGGTTCTGATCTTCGTACTAGCTCCGATAGTCCGTCCTACACTACTCGACTGGAAGCCAACTAAGATAGAATATAGCAAAGAAAGCTCTTGCTTCGCGCAGGAGTTTTCCTTGGCTAACAATAATTTCAGCTTTGCACATATCCGCGGGTTCTTCTATTTGCTTTCTTGCTTCCTTATTCCAGATTCGCTAAACAGAAGATCTAGATTTCAAAGAAGGGTCAGCAGCATTATCCGGGGAGTTAGCCCGGGAATAAGGTGGATTTTCCGACCCAATCTCTTTATGAACCGACCGAACGTTGTTCTTGATCTCGATTTGCACCCGCATCAGACGAGATAAGAATGTCTCGCACTGAGAAGGGAAGCGGCGAACGAAAGCACGAAGCTTCATTCAATCCTTTTTATTACTCCAGTTGTAAATTGCTTCTCTTCCCAAGAAGGGGATTGTTGTTTTCCCTTTATTTAGCGCTTTGCCTTTAGAAAGTAATTACCGCTCCGTGGGGTTTGGAATTGGACCTAGCCCGAGAACCGTTCCCTTGAGAGAGAAAGGATTTCGATTAGAACCTTACGATTTCAAGGATTTGATTGGAGCCCGGGAGCTGTGCCTGCCTTTTTTTTAGCTTAGATCTCTTCCGCTATTAGCTCCCATAGTTTGTAGTTCCGTTCCGAGGAAGCCTAGAAATAATAGTAGTTCTGCTCGGACATAATAGTAGTTTCGCTCCGACTAAGCCTGGTGTGATATCATCTCCTTCTAACCCCATGACAAACATATTTGTCATGCTTTTGCCTCGCCTACATACATGCCATATCTATCCCTAACTGCAGCTCTTCCTTCCCCCACCGGCACCACCGATGAACCCGTCACCCGGGATATCTTCCAAGACTTCCACCGATCAAGTGGTTTCATATCTACCATCAGATCTGCTGGACAAGGAGGAGAGGCCTCACTTGGAGTTAACTCAAGAATTTCAAAGCCTCGACTCAACGTATCGCGACATAGTAATTCCAAGTCATCTCGACACAAGACACAACCGCAGCAGTTCGACTAAGAGCATGGTTCCTCCTCCTCACGAAATGGATTTGAAGTTCTTTGCCTCGGGTCAGCGGATGGAACACGGTCAGTGCAGTGGACAGGGTGATATCACGAACTAACAAAGCGGAATGGATAGGGATAGCTCGCTTACTACCTTCTGGTCTCATCCAGCGTCTACAGTGGAGAATTAGTTATAGCGTAGGGGTGGAAAAGAGGAAGAGTGCCCGCTAGAATCTTCTTTCACAATCGCACATCCATCTCCCTGCGTCAAAGCCTTCTTGTCTACCGATCCGCGTAAAAGCTTTATGTTTGAGTACTGGCCTTCCTCTCGCTCTTCTTAAACTACCCGTCCGATCGCTTTCAGGAAAGGAGCATTGCCAAATATGTGGATTTGCTGATCTATGAGTGACTAAGGTGGTCACCTGGGGAGTTGAGATGAAAAAAATGAATTACTTTAGTTTCGGTCCCTCTTGACTAATGGTCGGCTTGTGGTCGACTGCCTTCTTCTTCTCATTCTGACTGGACTTGTCATCGCTGTTGAGTTTGTGCCACTACTCTTTCTGGAATGGATAACCCTTTTTGCCTCAAACCTTCAAAATAGCCAGTTTTCAGCCATTTGCCGCTGTCAGAATCATTCCTCACGCTGTCAGGACTCTTACCTGGGAACCAAAGACCTAGACTTTGGCAACAATCCCCCCTTCGCGAAAATGAAAACATTCATGAAAAGCCACAGTTGCATGAAATCTGGTGTGGTCAATCCTATTTGTATATGCCTTATGGTACTTATGGACTTGGCGAAATAAGAGCATCTTTGATCCCGTTGGCCGAGCTTAACTCCGTCAAGCCTGTACTTCAAGTGAGAGCTAGAGCGCTTCTTTCTTTTCTTCGCCTCTTCCCGTCCGAGGGACAAGTGAAGTGAGAATTACTTTAATTTAAATAGATCGAGTGCACCTCAGTAAAAACATGAGGGGGATGCTCGGCTAAGAATATCGACCCAACTTGCTTACCAAGTGAAAGGAAGTTGACTACCTTCTTCAATCAGCAAAAGAGAGACCCTTGAGCATATTCTTCTAGATTCGTTAGAGTGATTGGCTCCGTTTGCGGATCCAGGAGTTTCAGTATAGTAGGCGAGTACAATGGGAATAAATCAAGGTTCTTTTATGGCAGTCCAGCTATTTGACTCGGAAACCGCTAGTCAACTCGTAAGCATAGCCAGGGGAGTCTCTTTCCGGAAGAGCTTTTTAATCATTAATATTCGTGGAAACCCCTTTCAAAGGGCGGCAAAAGGTCTTACGTTAATATTCCCGTAAATCGATTAACATTTCCGGATATCTATGGCATACGTTATTCTCGGATCTCAGAGACAGATGGAGTCAGTCTTGTTACCATCACCGGATCAGTTCGGGCTGTCGCACGACGCCCTCAGAGAAATCATCTTACTGGATATTATATAAGAACTCAAACAGAAGAACTAAAGCTCTGATCACGGATCAAGATGCAAAAACAGAATGAAAAGGTCGAAGAAGCGGTCAACCAAGCGTAGACCCTTTTGATCCAGCAAAAGTGGATAGGACTAAGGAATAGCAGCAAATCTCGAAGCTGGAACTCCTTCTTCTTGAACCGGGCGGCACCCCGATTCCATGTTTAGGAGGATTCGTCTGGGTGAATCATCAGTGGGAGATCAGCATCCTGGAAAAGATTAGTTAAAGAGTGCTGCATCTCTTTCCGTGTTTCCGGGGCGCTAGACCTCATTCTCTTTGATACGCTTATTCAATTGATAGTGACTCCTCCTTACCTTACTTTAATTCGATGGGGAGGATTGGAGTAAGAAGCGGGTACTTGCCCTTTCCAACCCACGTTCTGGTGAAAGCACAAGCTTACCCTTCTTTACATCTTGTGCCATCGATAGTTGATCATAGAAGGAATTTACTCCTTCCATCATTTTTGACTAGCTTAACAGGTTTAGGACCCAATGACCACCACATTGGATTCTCTCGCAGATTACGTCACGAAGCACGTCAAGATAGGGCTTGCATCCTAGAGCTTTCACTGCCCTTGGTCTCATTGAAGACGCTCCTTCGTGTCCGCCCTTCTCTTTTGTTTTGGCATCCTCCCTTCAATCACGCCCACTATCAATGAGTTATTAATAACCTCGTTAGAGAAGAGAAAGGGATATGATTAACTAGTAACTAGTCTCTAGCGGAACGGCTAAGCCCAGCAAATGAACCTTCTACTAACTAATTCAAACTAGTCCGAGAGTGCCTGAGAAGGAGGATCGATCTTCTATATGCTAGTTCTTGCCGATCTTGGGGCATCATTAAGAATGGAATCGCTTCTTCCAGCTCTGGATAGGCGAAATTCCCTCTTATCAATTGCTCTTGTTTTAGTTGAATGATTTGCCTTGTCCTCTTCTGATTCAACCTCGTCGGTGCCACCAAAGAAAGAGGCCCCACATCCCAGTGCCTTACCTTACCCTATTGCTACTGCTATTGTTGGGGAAAGTGGCACTAATTTCGTGTCTGATTCGATGCCATCTTATTATATTCAGTTGCTTCTGTCTTCTCCCTTAAGCTTGCATTCTCTTCCTATTCCTTGTGTTGTGTAAGAGTCAAGACCAGTGGACATTTCTAAATAGTAAATAGCCCACGTTCAAACTACAAACTAGTCGAACGACAGCCTGCCTTATTCTTCTCCCGTTCGTTACTCCTATTTTCTCGGAGATAGCCTGGTCGTTCTCGGCTTAAGCCTTGAGCTAGAACAGCAGATTCGTGAGCAAGAGCAGCTTGCCCAAGAACAAGAAAGAGATATGCGAAATCAACCAAGACAAGCACACCGCAACCAACAGGTAATCCCGCATCTGATTGTTCATTGAGTGCAATGAAGATGTAGGAAGCAAATGTAGAAAAAGAACAAGCAATCAATGGATAGGAAGCAATCAAGTCTCTTAGTGAGTATGGTAATCTGGATAGGCAGTCTGGTGGGAGATAGAATCCCACCTTTCTTAGGTGGGTATGAGTGTATCTTGATAGCCCATGATCAAAGAGATAGGTATGAGAAATTCAAATGATAAGACACATTCTAGTTTTTGGCTTGCAATAAAGCTAGGGTCCTGATCGAGCAACTAGTAGTCCTATCTATCCACCTCTCCAAACACAATATCTTGAACAATTAAGACTTGAAGTTCGTTTACACAGTACGAGAAAGACAATTATAAAGAACGATATAGGCATTTATCCCATCCATAAACCGAGAAAGACACCTACGTTACACTAACAGGAGCGCGCTTCTTTAGTCAAAACTAAAATACATTATGAAATGAACCCACATATAAAATAAAAGTGGGCTGGTCTGCTCATTATTTTCGTACATTTATTCATTATTGCAATACAAATAACACCTCCACTATACTAGGAGGGGATTCGCGCCGGATGGAACAAGGCGTTTTGAACCATATAATGTTGCTGCTGGAATGAAACGCAGCCTCGGAACAGAATTCCCCCGCTTGCTGGGCCCTGATGGTGGAACTGGCATTTTTGGGGGGAAGAAAGCGGCCCCCTTTTGCGGCAGAGTGGGCAGCATCGCTTTTTCTCGTGTAGCTATGATGCCATTCAGAAACAACACAAGAAGAAGAAAAAAGAGCAGTATTTCGCGGATTCTTGCCATCACTGGAAAACTAATTGAGCTGTAGGCATCAAGGTAAGGGACCGAGATTATATACTGCTGCAGAAGCGGAATCGAAGGGGTTGGTTGAAAGGTAAGGATAGCATGATTGACTGGTTGCGGGTCCTTTGGATCATGGGCCACAGCTACTTGGGTAGAGACCGCTGAACATCATTTGGACAGGCCGAGGCTATATGGGCTTAGGCGGGGAGTGATTCTCCATCATGTAGTCTGTCCAGGTTACAATTCGGGGTTGACTTTGCTTGTTACCGATCCGAAGTTGGTGTCTAAACTGGCTGCCAAGCTGAAACTTCCTTAGCCAAAGATACGAATTCGAAAGAGAGGTCATTTCCGCATAGATAGACCTCTGTCTTCGGGAACTTCTGAGCTTAATAGGACTGACCACGGAAGTAGAATAATCCGAAAAATCTATGTCCCCTAGCTCTGGGGAGAGCACTCGGGAAAGAAATTGATTTTCATCAGTATCCAGGGCTTTTGGTCTTTTAGGTGAAAGGTGAATCGGCCCTTTCTATTTTTCAAATCTATTCTCTTCCTCAGCAAAGAGATCTCAAGCAGAGATTCGATTGGCTCAAAGTGATAGCGGCTTCTCCAATCTGACCTAGCTGGCGAGCGATCCTCCCAATGGCCGCGCGATGCTATAAGCGGAGCGATTTATTGGTCATCAATATTGTTTTCTGCTTGCGATTATCTATTGAATAGCCTTCTATGCTTTGGTGGTTTATCCTTTTTTTGTTGCGGTATTAAAGAGTCCCTGAAATCAAAAAAGAGAAGAATCTTAGTTCAGCATCTCAAGTGATTAGGCGGGGGCAGGATTCGAACCTGCAATCTTCAGGTCATGAGCCTGATGAGTTGACCAATTACTCTACCCCGCTTCTTCCCCTTATCCTTATCCTCCTTGGTCCTTCGTTTGTAGTGGTCATTATAGCGCATCACTTTGCCGAGGAGATGTACGGAATGAGGCAATGAAATTGGCTTTGGAAAGAGGTTAAACTAGGCGATTCCTTATATACGATAGCATCACGCCTTTCAACAAGCCGACCCTCAATGTAGATGAAGCCGCTTATTTTGCGTTGACTTCCGTCCGATGATATGTATATCAACGTAGATAAGATTTAGTGAGAACGAGATCTACCCTTTTCTTATATATGCAACCACCGGTGCCAGTTTTAGGGCTCAACAAGTCCAGCAGACCTCAGAAGATAGGGTTCGTCAGACTTTTTCATTCCTCCGGGTCAGAGGGAATTGCGAGACGTAGCTACGCCCTTCTTCCATGAGAGTAGGTATACTAGAAGCCCAAAAGCTTGTGAACACATTCAACCAACCAGAGAGGGGACAAGGACAGTTAACCTCCAAAGTGAAAACCCGCCATATCGTCCATCAAAAGCAATGAGCCATTGACTTCAGCTGGCAGTAATGCATCGAGATGGAGTGTCCTAATTGACCCAGAGCCAGAGGGGATCCAGTGCTCGCTGTAGAAGAGGGATGCTACTCCTCTTGGATAAGACGGATATCCTCCCAAGACGCTGGAGATCTCGGGCCGTCCTCATCTTCTCGTCCGATAGCAACTTCGAACCCGGCAGACTAACGGCTACATAGGGAGTAAGCGAGAGTAGGGGATGGCAGAGCCGGCCTACCAACTTTCCATGACCAGAGGAAGGGGCAGGGCTATTCCTTGCTCCTGTCGGACCTGTACTGTCTACTCTGCTCTTTATGGAAGAGCCAACTCCACGGGATAAGGCTTCTGCTAGAGGATATGAGGCTTTCGTTCGATACAAAAGATTCATCAACAAGGGGGATAGGTATAGGTAGGGACCTGACCCGACAAAAAAAGCTCTTTTTCGTTAAGATAAAGAGGTATCTGGCGAAAGCAAACTGAGATCTTGTAGGAAGTGCTGTACTTTATCATTCAAAAATAAGGATATTTTTAATAACTCTTAATCTTAACCCAACCGCCCTTGAGTGCAAGAAAGAGCTTTCGGCAGCAAGTCTACAAGCCACTGAAGTGAGGTTTTGGTCTGCTTTCCCTTGATGCAGTTCACGCAGCACACTCCAAAGTCACAGTGAAATCAAGAGTAAGAGGTACTCCTTCTCCCACTAACCTCCGGATTTTCCTCTTGGAGATGTGTCCCAACCTCCTATGCAAGGGCATGGATGAATTTTTCTTACCCATACCACCTTTCATTTCAACATGAACATGACCATAAGGGACATCACCTTGCAGAGTAATAAGGGACTGTTGAAAGGAATAATAGAACTTCAAAGAGGATCTAAACCATCCAATAAAAGCCCAGAACCAGGGACTCAAATGGTCAAAGTGAAGCAAAAAGAAAAAGGTAAAAAAAAGGTGTATTCTAAGTCCAGATGATGTCCGGTATCCAGGATGAGTCTCACAGTACCCACAGCCTCCACGCGTGAACGCATCCCCTTTCCCGTGATGATGCTTTGTTAACCTCTTACTGGAGGTCTGCTTGTAGGAAAACCCTGCATGGAATTGGTCATATGAAGGGTGGTACCCGAATCAATCCACCATGCATAAGTAGATAAAAAAAAATAAAGCAACTTTTCAGATACCAGGGCATAGTGATTACCTTCCGTCACTCCTTAAAAAACCGAAGCTTTGAACTTAATCTCGTGCAATCCTTTATTATGGTTGCAAAGCGTAGTGAAAGAACAAGAAGGTTGACCGTGACGGTCGTAGCTCTATCAAGTAGGTACGCCAAACACTCATAGACCGGTATCGTTAAGAGTAAAGGTGGAATCCATTGCGATCTTGGGCATCGCCAAAGAAGGGTGTTCTCCGCGCCTATGCTTAACACGGCTCCCATGATAGTAGCAGACATTTCTTTGGTGCCCCACTTTCGTCATTCTCCTACTCTACCTTAAGTCTTGTTGCGCGCGCTGCCGTAGTTGGTGAATTTCGGAGTCTGATGGAAGTAGGTCTGGAATTGGTACTGCTCGCTATCGAGGAAAAAAGTGATGCGACGCAAACAGACGAGGCAGCCTTCTTCGATTCGATAGGGCGTCTTTGGGCTCTCGAGAGGCGACGATGGGCTGAAGACCCTCGTTAACTCTCTCGAAATAACGGCATTGGAAGTGATTGTTGACCGGCGTAGGACCTTTCTGAAATGTGGCCTATACACGGCCAGTGGGAAAAGGGGATCAAAATTTTTCATCAATCAAAAGTGAGGGCTTTCCCTAAATAAAATAGTTTATAGTAAGTACTCCGTAGACGGAGGTTCGCTTTCTAACCTTTCGCCCTGCTCACCACTCTGATTCTTCTCTTCTCCGTGTGTATTGAATGATGGAATTCATAGAGCCGCGTAGCACGTAGCATAGCGAATGTTGAAAGCTCTGCGTAGCGTTCTTATTCTTAATGAACAGTAGTAGTAAATTGTAGAAGTAGAATAAGCAGCTCCTCTCTGTTTCGGTGTAGAGCGGTGGCTTGTGTAGCGATCTGGCAGGAGCTCTTTCAATACGCCGCCTCCGCTTGATTATTCAATGAATGAATGCGTTGTTGATAAAGAGCATAGCGGGCGGGGGCTTCCTGATCCGCTTTCAACCTTCCCCATCTGTTCTCACGCACGGATTCTGCCACTTAAAATCTTTCTGGCCGGCGTCTGGATTCCTTCTGCTTTCGTGCGTGCTGATGCTTTCAGCCTTACTAGGGGGTGGCGTTATATTCCAAACTTAATCATGGGCTGGGCTCACTCACTTTCTTTCTATAGAAAAGGGTTCGATCATAACATAAGCTTCTTTTAAGGTATCCCCCTTCATACACCATTGTTATAAGATCGCAAAAGCCTCTCCTAGCCTAGGGATCGAAGCTTCTCTTTCTATGAGAATCCCGCCCAGATGAAAGATCATACGCTGCCCTCGATAAGCTTCATGAAAATATGGATATGCATGCCATAGAAGCCCCCCCCCTTCCCTTACTCCATAGGCGACTCTAAAACTATCCCTAGTGAACTGGTAGCAAAATGAAAGAAGAACTGGGAATTCCACTCAAGAGAGAGAGATTATGTACAATATTTTTACCGGCAAGTCAAATCCTTGGAATGGAGATTCAAAGGGATAGGAAAAGTGGGACTTTAGCACTTTCACAAAGGAGGTTTGTGGAGAAGTTGCTTTAGTTGTTTGGCATGAGCAAGGCAAAGCCGGTGAAAACACCATTAGCACCTCACTTGTTGTTGTCTTCCGAACAATCCCAAAGTCGGAAGAGGAAAAGAAGATGATGGATCGAGATTTCATCTTGGATTTAGAACCTCAAGCCCTATCAAGCAAGGGAGTCTTCTTGGATCAGGCATACTCAAGGGATTCATTTCGCTTCCTTGAGTCGTTGTCCAAGCATGAACTGCGCAGCCCCTTGCTCTAGTTGAGTTACTTTGCCCCTTCCTCACGCTCTGTTAATCGGGAGAGGTATTGCTATAGCCAGGTTGTTCCTCTGGTTATTCCTTTTTAGTAGAATGAATAGTGTGGCTCACCCAAAAAGATCTCTGCATCTGCAGGGCTACCGCCTGTTTAAGTACCATAAAAATAGGGCCTCTTTCTCGGACCTCTCAGATATAGAATAGAAGAGGATGCTAAAAGTGAGTTTCTCGGTAAGGAACTTTCATGGCTTTGCTTTCATATAGAAATGTTGAAAGTCCATACTTTTGGGGGGTCAACTCGGCTTACAGCGGTTAGGAATGGAAAAGATGAGGCAGTTTCGGTCCTTCCAATCACGGTTACAAGCGAAGCAAACAACTAAGCCGGCGAAGCAGCAGTCTAAGCTTTAGCGGTTCCAACCTCTGATCTATATAGCTCCTGATGGAATATCAATTGTAATGAATTTCTTTATTCTAGGTTTCGTATCGGAACGGCACTTTAATATAATGATAAAAATATCGTAGTAAACCATCTTGTATTTTGATTAACCACTAAAGAGATATGTCTAACCTTGCTAACGCGAAGTGCGTCTTTCTTGCGAAACAAGATGGCAAGGCCTGAGTCGACAACAAATGGTTACCCACCCACAGGGCTTTACGTTTTGTTCGGATCATGATGTCGTACTGAGCTCCAACCCTTTCTTTCCTTCTTGCCACAAAAGATCATGTTTCTTTCACTGCATTTCTTCGTCTTTCATTCCCATTTGAATCAGAAGGGCGGGGAGTACTATAATGAAGTAAGTAGTTTTTCTGTTGCATGCTTGTGATCAATAGCAGATGCCCCACCCAAAGGGCGGGGGGCTTTACCCGACCCTCGGATGCATCTATCCTAGTAAAAGACATAAATTAGATTCTCGCAGTTAGGAAATTCATATACGTAAGGGCCCTGGCCGAAGGTGCCTTAGGTTAGGTCAGAAAGGGGTAGGTCAACTACAGATAGAGACACCTCGCCTCCGGCTGTTGTTGAGAGCTAGTTCTTCTTGTTCCTGGAAAAGAGAGTAATCTGCATAGGCCGACTAAAGGCTTTCACTCCCGACCTTCTTGTCTTGCTCGTAAGCATTGGGAGATATAAGTTCCGAACAAGCTCTTTATTAGATAGCTTCGTGCCCATTCTAAAGTATTCTACGGGCAGCTCAACCAAAGTAGGTCAACTTAAGCCTTTTCCGCTTGAGTATCTAAATCTGTTGAATCAATGGATGCCACGGCAGAAGCATTTACGATCGAAGACTGGGAAATTGTAGTAAAAAAGAACCCCTCGGCACTTGATCAAATAGCTCCGGGAGGTGTACTTTCTCAATCCGACCTTGTCCCTAAAGGAGATAACTCCGATTCCTCGGTCCCATCAGAATATCCCTATTGGTAAGTAGAGTAGATTCTAAGCAATAAGAATAGGGGAGATACATGCGAATATAGTTTTGATAAAAGCAAAAGAATTGGGCGGTTCCGCCACTCCTTGGGTCGATGGGTCATGTACTCCCGACCTTTGGGTATACACATTCTCAGATGTTATGGCCAAATCCTGAACCAGATGAACTCTCCTACGAAA
>OY743191.1:470000-472500 GCA_963555705.1 Ligustrum vulgare | reverse complement strand
GTCGTGGCTCCGAGGGTAACTTTGTGGCCTCCCTTGCCTGACCCTGTAACAAAGGTCATCAGATATATAAAACTTCCCTCTCTTCTCGAGACCTAGGAATCGGAGCTAAGTGTGTAAGTTCTTCTAATTGAAGTCAGACCTAGTCAGCTTCTAAGTCAGCTTTCAGGCCTGGAGTGACCGCATCGCTTAGTTTAGTCTTCTGGGGATTTACCGGCTTCTAATTCATCTATAAGTTCAGGCTCTGAAAGACCTGCTTCTATATTTCAAGTCTAGTTCTCCCCATCGAGGGAGGCTAGTCAAGTCAAGCAAGAGCGCGGGACTGTATTCTATGCTAATAGAAAGTCTTCGGTACAACTCTTCTTTCCTCCGTTCACTCCTCTCCTAACGCAGGCAAGGCAACAAGAAAGCTCTTAGCGCTTCAGTCTTGCATTCCAGGTAAGCAAGCCAGGGAAGCAATGCCCTCCTGTCTGTCCTTCTTAGAAAGTAGGTAAGCCTCTCTCCTGTCTGTTCACAAATCGTCTCTTTGAAAGAAGGAGTTCCGGTAAGCAAGTCGCCTAGCCAGCCTGCCCTGTCTCTTATCAAATCGGCTGTTGAAAGATCGGCTGCTCGAGTGAAAGTAGGAATGCCGGTTCTTGGTAGGATTCTATAATGCCTCCTTCTGCTTTTTAGACAAGGAAAGCAATCCAATCAGTGCGGTCAGTCCAGTCAAGTCCTTGACTTCGGTCGTAGGTTGAAAGTCAAGAGGTAGCTGCTCTCCTAGATGCACGAATGAGGATATAGAATAGAACAAGGTAATCCGCAAGTATCGAAAGAGCAGGTAATTCCATCTAAGGATGAGAAAGAGCTCTGCTCTCTTAGGCAAGCAGTAGGGCTTTGGGGAGATCCCCAACCAAGGTTGCTCTTTCGGGTGCGGGGCTTGGTAGATCATAGAGAGAGTCTTTCCTTCCGAAGTAAACTCTTGCGATTGCGCCCCTCATCTATTAGTCTTACAATTTCTATCTTTCTCTTTCGGGCCGTACTCTCGGGCAATGAATGATTTGGAAGACAAAGGGCTAGGCCCCCCTTCAAAATAACAAACAATAAGCAACATAGTAAGTTGGCGCTTCCTGCTCGCGAAAAGCAAGAAGCAGAGAAAAAAGCCTTTACTATAAGGGGGCGCAGCGAGAAGGAGAGTTGCGTGCCAAAAGAAAGAAGAAGAGGGGCAAAGATCAAGTCTTGCAAGGAGCAGAGTGAGTAAGCACAATTGACTCCCTTCTCTCATAGGCAATGAAATTCTTCCTCTTATCCCCGTCTTTGAATTTAATGCTCATGCGCTTAACAGCAAAATGGGAAAAAGCAAGTTTCACTCTAGAGCCCCTTTCTAGGCCTACTTCTTTCGGGGCTCGCAAAAGCAAAGTCAAGACCGTGTAAGAAGCTATTCTTCTCTCTCCCGCCTGGGCCTATCCTAGTAGGGTCCCCTTTTGTGGAATAACTATAAGTTCTTTAGGGCACCTAATAGTCAGTCTTTCTATGTGTCCAAGACTAGCCCCCTCCCCGAGGGGAATGAAAGATATAGGCATGTACCGAAAGTAGGGGGAAGTCCCCGGTGATCCCTATCCTTTTTTGGAGTCAGTCTTCCCTCCGGAGCTCGCTTGTGGGTGGCTTGGTTTAACTATAAGTACAACACTAATGCCTCTTACTGGAATTCTGTCCTGAGGGCTTCAAGCTCCTGTATTTGGAATAGAATGGTGGCAGTGAGACAGTTTATGCTTCAGCACATTAGCTACAGAGTTGGTTCAGGAACCTCCATCAGTCTATTTGATGATCCTTGGTGCCAGAAGCAGTCTCTAATTCATAAATTTTATTATAGAATTTGCAGAGAATTTAATTTGAGCAGGACTGCTAAACTTGATTCTTTAATTATTGATGGTAGATGGGTGATCCCTAGTCTTCACTCTTCTATTCTGATGCAGTTACAGAATCTCATTTTATCAGTCCCAATTCATGATGGCCCTGATAAGATCCTTTGGGATTCAACTGAGTTTTCTTTTAAGAAAGCTTTGGAACTGTGCCCTTTTGCCCGAGCTATGGTAACAAAGTGAATTGGTTTAACTTATGCTGGAATGGATCCAGGCCTAGAGTTGCTCTCACTTGCTGTTTGCTGTTTCATGACAGATTACCCTCTATGGTTAATCTCAGAAGAAGAGGCATTTGTATGGCTCCTGTGTGTAGTCTATGTTATGCTGCAGCTGATACAAGAGATCATCTCTTTGTCACCTGCAACTTTGCAGCCGAGTCAATATTACAAGGACTCGCTTACCTGCTATAAAAGGAGTCTCGTCAAAAGAGCTTCGAGACTATTCCACCCGTATAGTATAGTAATAGTAGAGATATAAATTTGATAGGTTGAATTGGGCTGTACCCTCCTCACTCTAAGCGACAGGCCTGGTTGACAAAAGATGTGTGGAAGCCTATCCCGTCAACAGGCTCGAATGCCTTGCGTAGTAGCTCTTCTTTCTAG
>OY743191.1:400000-467500 GCA_963555705.1 Ligustrum vulgare | reverse complement strand
ACCTGTTTTAGAGCGATATAACCTCGTTGTCCGCCTCTTAATGTCCAGGTCTTTCCCCGTCCCTCTCTCTCGATGTGGTGCCTTTCATTCGGCTTTGTCAACACTTTATCGCAATGCCAGAAGGTAGGATTTCAGGTCTTTTCCCCAGCTATGAATCTTCATCAATGGCATAGTATTAAGAGATACAGACATTTTATATTTGATCTTCTATCCGAAAAGACGACGAAACCGGTAGCCGAACCACCCCCTTTTTGGTTAAAGCGGACTCGTATGCCTATTCTGATGCGGTGGGATCACCCACCTCTTTCTGTTCAAGATTCCTGACTTAATGCCCTTTTTCACAAGACATTTGGTTGAGAAGGATTTGGTAAACCTAGAGATCATATTCTGGTAGAGGGTAAATCTGTTCTTTCTGCTTCTGTGTATGCTTATCTTTTAGCATTCGCCTATGCGGAAATGCTGCTTTGAATTACATATTTATATATAGCTAGGCGAAAGAGCAAAAAAGGGAGTGGTTTCAATATAAGTTGCAATAAAAACTACTAGAATTCACTACATGGAACTATGCCCGCTTTGGTTATCTTATCCTAGCATTGCTAACTTTCTCGACAGGACCGATCTTTAAGCGTGAAATCGCTTTTTCATCCCCCCGAAAAGTTTTTAGTTGCAGAAAGCCTTTCTCGAGGAAGTCCACCCTTTGAGGGTTCCATCGACTCATCAAGGTTAAGTAAGCTGTCTATCCGTCTGACACCTTGACTTCATCGCCTTGCTCGCGTCAATATCAACAGCAGATGAATGAGATCTTCTTTCAACGAGGTGGAGTGGGGCTGGTTAGAGCTTTGTGGTACCCATAGTCTGTCTAGTGTAGATTGAAATGTTATTTCGAGATATGATCTTTCGGTAGAAAAACACTTTTTGGGTTTGCAGAGTAGGGGTTTGTTAAGAGTGCACTAGATTATTCCCTTTCTATGGTAGGTCAAAA
Organism: Ligustrum vulgare; assembly: GCA_963555705.1. Taxonomy (NCBI): domain Eukaryota; kingdom Viridiplantae; phylum Streptophyta; class Magnoliopsida; order Lamiales; family Oleaceae; genus Ligustrum; species Ligustrum vulgare. The sequence continues at coordinate 466,518 of OY743191.1, read as the reverse complement.
ATACCAGTTTCTTTGTTAGAATGAAAACGAAATTGGGAAAGTTTTCGTTGTCAGTATCTATTTTGAGACCTCTCGAAATGCTCTTTCATGTTTATATATTTATACAAATTATCACGCATAGCTCTAATACGTCGTTGGACGAAAAGGGAAGACCGGGCTTCGCAGTTATTCAGTAGTTGAATAATTCCATTTCATTTTTCATTTATTCAGTAGTAGACCAGACCAGCCTTTTTTTTTAGTAGCACACCACACTATAAAAGCAGAGTAGTCAACATGCCTTGTCTGCCCACCTCTTTTGAATGACCCCATCGTATCAATTGAATTACTCGGTCAAACCAAGGCTCTTCTTTCTTCTTCCTAGCAGCTAGCATCTCCGGGCTACCCGATCCATCAGTAGAACGAGAAGTCGAAAGTAGAAGTTTCCCGACCATTGAGATCTTCCTTTGATACGGCTAATATCTAACCATAGAAATACGACTTGATGCCCTCGCAGGTCCAGAGGACTTACTTCTTTATTTGGTAGTTGAAAAACAGCCATCAGCCATCTCAGTATAACCTGCTTCAGTTGCTTTTGCTTTGTGCTCTTCTTGAGCGAATGCCGAGTAGAGTTGATAAAGTTGAGTGATCATTGCTTGGAGACCCGATGGATGGGAGTCTCCCCCATAGGAGCGAACTCATTCCCACATTCGTTAGCCGCAAAGCTAGAAACGGCAGCGACTTACCGGTTGGTCACTTTCATAAGGAATTCTTAAACCGCTTCCCTCCATTCAAGACAGGAGGACTGGTTTGGTTAAGGTGTCAAGTCACAGGAAGGTGTCAGGTCAAAGTCAGTAGGAATGGGCCAATCCAAGCAAAGGTCAGGGAGTCGTCCCAAAGTGGAAAGATTCGTTGCACCTACGTCGAAAATGTGCAATTCGAGAGTCATTCAAAACGTTTAAAAGGTCTGGAAGCTCTTTCTGCTCAGTCTCCATTTTTGTATTGTCCCCAAGCAGCATCCCTTCAAGTCCCTGCTATCTCGATAAGGGAGGCCGCTTCTCCTTCCCGTCAGATGGGTTTGCGGGCATCGCTCAGTAGTTTAATCTAGTGAGGGAAACCCTACTTATCATCAATAGAAAAAGAAAGAGGGGGAACATAAGAAAAGATTTGCTCTGAGCGCACTTAAGAATTTCTTAGATTGGGACATGAAAGTGAGGAGACTCAAAAGGATAGATTTCGCCAACGGATTTAGTTAGAGACTGACTTTTCTACCCTACTAGTCCGCTGATCTTCCTCAAGGTCAGAGTCTCGGTCCATCTTTCGCACCTGCATTTTCTTCTTTTTTGTAATGAATGGTGCGGTCCTTCTTATCCTATCTAATATAGAAAGTCTGGTCCTCGAAGCCCGTCCGACAGCTAGACATCTTGAATGAGCAAACAACAATCCCTTACTTTCTACAGAGAGAAAGCGTCTCACCAAGGGGACTTCCTTGCCCGGTAAACCCGACATTCATAGTTAGCCCGCTAACTTCGATTCCTAATAGATGGGCACAATCGAAGGACAAGAAGAAGGAATTTCTTTCCCTAAACTAAATAGGGTTTCTTTGTCTATGTCCCATAATCTCTCTATCCCCGAGCGCAATAGCACTAGAAAGAGCAGGGGCATATCTGCACGCCCACAAATGATTGTGTAACAGACTAGTCGGCTATTGTTCGTTCCTACAGGAAAGAGGTTCGTGCCCTACTAATTTCATTGTGTAAGATACTAGTTCGCTCTTCCAGTTGCTAGTGCTAGTTGGACTGCTCTTCTAGTACTAGTAGCGGTCCATTATGCCAGATCAATCAAGAGTCTTGTAAGAGAATGGTGCGCTCTCCTCCTGATCCCAGATGAGCTTAGCTCCGAAGTTTGGCATTCGTGAGGACACCGTCCCAGTTATCTGGATCGGGCATTCATTCCTGGGTCTCAGTTTGTTGTCGTTTTCTCCGTTGCTTTTCCTTCAAGTGGAGATCTTGATTCAAGTCTCTGGGATTTTCATGTAATAGAAAAGAAGGGTACTTGCTCGAGCCAAGCCATAAGTAAGAGATTATATTAATTTATGTAAGTGATTTCGGGTCTAGGTTCGGTGAACCCAGCTTCCATACAATAGAGTCGAAGGACAGCTGTATAGCTAAGGTCTGAAGGGCGCTGTGGGTCTACCTTCGCCTTCTTCACTACCTCGCGTTCCTATGCACTTAGTTGCTTGGGAATACTTTATACATACATGGGTTTGAAAAAGAACACTACTACCGAGAATCGCTCTCTCTTGGCCACTACAACTACTAATACACTGCCCGCCTAACTGCCAAACGAGCTGGCTTAATCGACTAATGGAATGGAAGCCTAGGACTTAAGTGCAGGTGTTTGGAAACATCATATGGGCCATCTCTCGTCATTCCACTTCCCCTTGCTCGGGACCTAAGATGGGCTTAATGAGAAAAAGAATATGTGGGAAGGTGGATTCCACGGTGCTCTCTTGTGGGAAAACTTTACCTTCGATACCAGCTATCTCTCAGAAATAGAACTAGGCTGTCAGTTGCTCTTCTATACAGTCGAGTTAGATGGCATTACTTGTTTTGCCACATTGCTCTTTCTTCCTTTGATTGGCTGCACCTGAAGTCACTCATTCCCAATCGCATTTCTGGTTAAGAGAAGTAGGTTCTTTGACTCTCTTCTTTTTTGAATTTTGGATTGGATCAAAGAGGGGTAGCTACACCATAGGAATGATTCAAAGGTAGGAAGAGTTTAGGCTGTTAGCGTGATGAAGAGGAATGCGGCTAATCCCTCCACGGTACTCTGCTCTGCTGAACATGGTAAAAAGGGCTTTCCTACTCTGCTTCTGATTTTTCGGATTATTAGGAAAGAGTTGATACGAATGATTTTGATGCTGAGGGATCGGGATTTGCTTCTTCCCTAGGAACCTGCTTCGGCTGGAGCTTAAGATTCGGCTACTTCAAATGCCCCTCTTCCCCTTGCTTTGGAATCGAATCATCAGTCCTTCCCCGCCTTTGAGAAGGGGGTTATCTTCGTGGAGTATGCAAGCTATTATTAATTACAGTTAAAATGTGCAACTTAAATGTTTCATTTCATCCCAAAGAGTATATACAAGACAAATATAAGAATAGAAGATCCACACTTTAGTCCCTAACTATTCGTCTCTATCATTTAAGTACAAATATAGACAGCTATATTCAACTCTCCCCCTCAAGTTGGTGCATAGATATCACACATGCCCAACTTGGATAGAGATGCATGGAATGGACCACTAGCAACAGCGTGTGTCATCATATCTGCTAGTTGGTCTGCACTCTTGATGTATGGGACTTCAATATTTCTCGAATCAAGATTATCTTTGATGTAGTTCCTATCGATCTCAACGTGCTTTGTTCGATCATGCTGAACTGGATTATTCGCTATCTCGATAGCGGCTGTATTATCACAGAAAAGTAACATTGGTTTGTTTGGGCCGAACCCAACGAGTTCCATACTTTCCACGAGTATATAGAACGAGTTCCATACCTGAAGCGAGTATATAGAGGTAGAAGAATTTTCAACCATGTAAGTTCAGTGGTTGCGTGATGTAGAGCACGGTATTCGGCCTCAGCACTAGACAATGATACAACATTTTGTTTCTTACTTCTCCAAGTCACCAGGTTACCACCAACGAATGATACATATCCCGAGGTAGACTTTCTATCTAGTCTCGCTCCAGCAAAGTCAGAGTCAGTGTAACCCACAATATCAAGATGTCCATGTTTAGAAAACGGAATACCTTTACCAGGGGAAGATTTCAAGTAGGCCAGGATACGATTTACTGCTTGCATATGTCTCTCACTAGGATTGTGCATGAATTGACTTACTACGCTGACTGCATATGACAAGTCCGGTCTCGTATGAGTCAGATAGATCAATTTTCCCACAAGTCTTTGGTACCTCTCTTTGTTCGTAGGCACTTGATCAGGATAGATAGACAAACCATGGTTTACTTCAATGGGAGTATCAGCAGGTTCACACGCTGAATAGCCAGTTTCTGCCAAGAGATCTAGTATGTATTTCCGTTGAGAAAGAAAGATCCCTTGCTTGGATCGAGATACCTCAATGCCTAAGAAGTATTTTAGAGCACCCAAGTCTTTCATTTCAAACTCTTTTGCCAGGTGCCTCTGAAGTTTCTCAATCTCGCTGGGCTTACTACCAGTAACAATCATATCATCGACATATACAATAAGTAGAGTGATATCTTCACCATCTCTCTTGTAGAACAGAGTGTGATCAGCCAACGCTTGCTTAAAACCACACCCCTTCATTGAGTAGCTCAACCTACCAAACCACGCCCTCGGCGACTGCTTTAGACCATACAGAGCCTTTTTTAACTTACATACCTTACCCTCTGGAGGCGTAAATCCCGGAGGCGGATCCATGTACACTTCTTCTACCAGATCACCATGAAGAAATGCATTCTTAACATCAAACTGCCTTAATGGCCAATCTTGATTAATTGCGTCAGATAGAATGACTCTAACAGTATTCATTTTAGCAACCGGAGCAAATGTCTCTTGATAATCGATCCCATAGGTCTGTGTGTAGCCTTTTGCAACCAGTCTAGCCTTATACCTCTCCACTGTCCCATCTGACTTGTACTTTACTGAGAACACCCACTTACACCCCACAGTCCTCTTGTCCTTAGGTAGCTTAAGTATCTCCCAGGTAGAGAGAGCATTCATTTCTTCTACCATTGCAGACTTCCACTTAGGGTCCTCAAGAGCTTCCTGAAAATGATTAGGAATAGACACAGAGGACAACTGATAGGCAAATGTAAGATGAGGTTTAGATAATCGATGATACGAGATATAATCAGAGATGGGATAGACAACATTAGAAGAGGATTTTGAGAATCCCAACCTATTTGGTTCTCTCCGATCGCGGAGGGGATATCTCCTGCCTTCATCAGGAGCTGCAAGGTTAGAGTCAAGAATAGGAGTTGACGGGACAGAATGAGAATTATGTACCTCGTTTTCAATCTCAGAAGAATTATCCGATGGCACAGTAGAGTTATCATGAGGAGAATCTGAATCTGGAGGTAGCACAGTATCATCAATATCCTGCGGGGGGACAATAACACCCTTGTCTCTCCTAGTATAGCATTTTTGAAACAATCTAGGTGATCTATCATTCTTGACTTCAGTGTCCGACTCCCCCTTTCCCCCAGATATCCAAAACCTCTTTTCTTCTAGCCATACTCGTTCCTCTTCTTTACTATTAATCTCCCCCTGAAGAGGAACCAACGACACATCCCCAGAAAAGAATGACCGAGACTCACAGAATTGAACATCCATAGAGATATAATATTTTCCTTCCGGGGGGTGAAAGCATGACGAACCTTTTTGGGAGTTAGAATAGCCAAGAAAAACACACTTGAGAGCACGAGGATCAAACTTGTCTCTAAAGTGGGAGTGGACATGAACATAACATACACATCCAAAAACTTTAGGACAAAGATTTAGGGCAGATGGAATAGGGTGCAAAAGTGACAACATCCTCAATGGAGTCTGATAGCCAATGATACGAGCAGGCATCCTATTAATAAGGAAAACAGCAGTCGTGACAGCGTCGGCCCAGAAACGTTTAGGAACATGCATAGTAAAGCATAAGGTTCTGGCCACCTCAAGAATGTGCCGATTCTTACGTTCAGCAATGCCGTTCTGTTGTGGTGTGTAGACACACGTTGTTTGGTGAAGAATACCATGAGATGTGAAGAAATTCTCAAGAGATTGATTCACAAACTCACGACCATTGTCAGAATGGAAGACCTGAACTTGTGTGTGAAACTGTGTAAGGATCATTTTTGAGAATTGGGGAATCACATGCACCACATCACTCTTGGCCTTCATCAAGTAAATCCAGCATACTCTAGTACAATCATCAATAAAAGAAAGAAAGTCTTTATAGCCTGAAGTAGATGAAGTAGGAAAAGGACCCCAAACATCAGTATAAACACAAGCAAATGGAACAGAACTTCTATTGAAACTGGTTTTAAATGGTACACGATGATTTTTAGCAAAAATACATTGTTCACATCGCATACTACAGCTAGAAATATTGTTGAACAACCAAGGGAATCTCGATTAAAATAACAAAATGAGGGATGGCCTAACCGACAATGCCACAAAAGAATCCTATCTCTAAGAGTTGCTTCACTAGCTACTTGAAGTCCATGGCCATTTTATATTTGCAACTCTCCGGCTCCCGGAAAAAAATAGAGACCCCCTCTTTCTCTACCAGTGCCAATCGTCTTCTTCGTTCGATTGTCCTGAAATACACAACGAGAAGGCGAAAAAATTACTGAACAATCAAGATGTTTTGTAATTCTACTAATAGAAAGAAGATTATTTGAAAGAGTAGGAGCTAGTAAGACAGAGGACATGGAGAGAGTGGGTGAAACAGAAACGTTCCCAGCCCCAGTAATGGGTACAGAAGTTCCATTAGCAACCTGAACAGTCCTAACATGTGGAGTAGTCAGTGAATTAAGAGTGGAGTAAAGTGATCAGTAGCTCCTGAATCAATAACCCAAGTGTTAGATGCAGTAGAATTTAGTGCTAAACCAGAAGTACCTTCCTGAGGAGATACTTGAGCTACATGAGAGACAGTGCACACGGGAGTGTCCGCGAGAGAGGCCTGAGCATGTTTCCTATTTCTCTTTTCAGCTTGTTTGAGCTTGAACCACTCCGGATACCCATGTTTCTTCCAACACTTATCAACAGTATGTCTAGTGCCATGACAGAAGGAGCAAGTCTCAGTGGTTTGGACAGGAGCCATTGAACGAGAGCTGGTCCTTTTCGTGATTAATGCAGACGACTCTGGAGTGGGCATCCGCCCCCATTGTTAGCTGCCTCTGCTCCTCACGACGAACCATAGAGAAGACTTCCTCTAGGTTGGGAAGAGGTGCAGTAGCCAAGACTCTACTGCTTGCTTGATCCAAGTTATGGTCAAGCCCTGCAAGAAAGATGTAAACCCGTTCTTCAGCCCGTAATTTCTTCAATTCCTCAGCATCAGTAGTACACTTCATATTGTTTGGCCTACGATAATCAAGCTCCATGAACAAGGAATTCATTTCCGTATAGTATTCTATAATAGGACGTCCCCCTTGACGTAACTGAAATGTCTTTTTCATTAGTTCATAGACCTGTGATGAGTCGGAGACATCGAGGTAACTTCTTTTAACAGCATCCCAAACCTCTTTGGCTGTCCCACACTGAACAAAGTTCGACATCAGATTATTCGGCATTCCATTAAGGATCCAAGACTTAACTCGAGCATCCTCAGCTTCCCACTTATCGAAACTGGGATCATTTTCTGCAGGAGCTAATTTTCTTCCCGTAATATAGCCTTTCATCTCCTTACCAGCAATAAATATCTCTAAGACTTTTGACCAAACACGGTAATTTGTGCCATCCAATTTAATAGGAATCGAGGGTGAAGTCTCATGAATGGTTACTGGGTAAATAGGTTTATTCTCAGAGTTCTCAGAGTCCTCAGCCATTTAACCTCTTTATAATCAAGGAATCACAACACTGAACCACAAAAAACGAGCTAACAGCAAGAATGAAGTAAGAAATAACCACCACAAGCACCAACAGCCACCGGAGAACAACTCAGATCAGAAAAGGGCTTAACTCGACTTACCTTGGCCTGGAAAAGTCACCGGAAAGGGCAGATGTTCTTCTTTTAAGCTTAATAAGATTCGGGGAACGCGAAGCCTTAGCCCTAGCGGAGACTGAAGAACTTTGGATTTGAATAAAAAACTACGTCCCCATCGGCTTTAGGAAGGGCCTTAGCCTTAGCTCCAAGATCTCCGTTTGCACCAGGATCTACTTGTTTAGCCGCATACCACACCAAAATATGGTGTGATAAAGAGAAGAGAGTGGTGGCTTTACCGCTTTCTACAACTAGCCATTGGTCTACGATGAGCTCTTTACGTGAACTACTGAGGAAGGACCACCCTTTCTATATGGATTCTACCGTTGGACTTCTTCCATAGGTTCACGGTCATCAATAGCCTATTATCTTTTACGAATTGAGGGTGATCAAAGATCATCATGGACCTACGCATGTCCAGCACGGACCTGTCCGCTAACCTACTTCTCATATAGGGTTCCAAGGTCAATAAGAGAGGGAGATAGATCATCGGCAGAGGGAAAAGAAGATGGACTTGTCAATGTCTTTATGGCTTTCATAGTCCTTCTTTCTGGCAGTCCTGCCTATTTGCTCTTATACGTGAACTTAGGAATTTATCTCATCGATGACTACGACCGTTTGTCATACTTTTCTATATGATTTAAACTAAACCATGGGACTTCATCTATACGTCCTTGGGTCGAGATTAGCACGAAGGAGATCGGAGATGCACTAATCGTCTGATGAATGGTATACTGGGAGTGAATCTTTTCTTTTACATAATTAATGATGCTCTTCGATGCGCAGCAAGTATACATAGACCCAGTCTCTTTTCGGGTCTCTCTTTCATGGCATGCTCTTAGAGCAGGGTGATTTTATGCTCCATTTCTTCTTCTTCTAGTACAGGATCATCTGTAACAAAGCCTGACTTATTTATATATTATGCTATTCGATCGATTTTGGCTGCTGCATGTCTGTCGATGGGCAAGTCTTCTGGATTCAGTTCTTACTTATTGGGTGGGAATCTTCCTGATAGCATGCCTTTCTACCAGGCTAGTGGCCTTCTCAGCCTTTCTTTCAGCAGATTCTGATGCTTCAGCTTCTTCAGACTTTAGATTTGGAAAATAAGCTCGTGAAGGAAAAGTCACTCGCCCGTAAAGCATCATGACACAAGGGAAGGGAAAGCGCAATAGCAACCCATAAGCTTTACTAAACTAAACTAATAAGGGCATTCCATTGATAAGGATAGAAAGAGCGATCCACGTAAGCCATTAAAACCAAGCTTGATAAGATAAGAGCACTCTAAGACGAAGAGGACCAGGTCAGACATCGCCCTAGGTCATAGAAAAGGTTGAGGAGGGCATATGATTGATCTAAAGATTCAAGGGAGCTAGACCAAGCCATCCTGATCGCCCCATACCTTTGAAAGCCCACCAGCTAGCATTCGAAATCAGAAGAATAGCGAACTGGAGCGAACCTATATTATGTAATAAAGCCAATTGTAAGCAAGATCGATCATCAGAGAGATAGTATCGGACGAGACAAGCTCCTGCGTCTACAAGAGATCCTGCAGTTTCAGCTTCGACACCAGCGGCTACTTAAGCTGAAGCTCCTGTTCAAGGGAAGGGCGGCTACCAGCTGCGTCCTTAGAACCAACCTTAGACCATTCTCAAGAACCCAGAAGCAAGAAGAAGAGAAAGCCCAGCCAAACCTTATCAACTCCCTGAGACAGCTATTGGCATCAGGTTTTAAGAGTCCTAGCACCCCCGGAAAAAGCTAGAGGCTCTCGTTCGGAAACCATCCTAAACTCCCCCCTATAAAGCCTTCCCCTCGTTTAAAGAAAGCCCTCTCCTTGAGCTAGACGGCGAGTCAGCATTCGTCCAACTATTTAGGTTCATGATCTTTCGCCCTGGTCTGAGGACGAGAGGATTCCTTTCCACCGACACCTGATCCAAGGGGATCAGACAACCACAGGATGGAAGAAAGGTTTTTTGAAAGATTGATATATGTTCATAACCGGACTTCCTGCTAGCACGCCCCACTCCTAACTGCATAAGAAATCAAACCCGAAACAAAGACGGCGGAGGTTTTTATTCCTGCTTGTCCGCTAGCCAGTAAGTGCTTGGCCCTGGGCATTATTGATTAAGTGAGAGAGGACTCCCACTTTCGCTCTCCCATCAGTGTGACTAAACTCATCTCCGTTTGCTACTCGCCTGGCCTTAGCCTCTGATCTTTAACCTGAAAAGGCCGCACTGGTAGTTGTAGAGCTCAGGATGTCAGCTAGGACTTTTCCTTCCTGTCCAAAAACAGCGAGAATCAAGCCACGAATGAGGTCAAAGCTGCTGAATGAATGAGACAGCTTGATAAAACCAATGCATCAGGGCTAGGCTGACGATGTCTGTCTGGCATACCTAATCTTTGTATAGGGCGCGTGCTACTCATGACAAATGCATTAAATTATCCTCTCATAATAAGCCCTTTTCAGCTTTCTAATTGGGAATCAATGGATTCGGAAGCAGTGTCTCGACCTGACCGGAAAGAGAAGTCAATCGGTTCAGGAAGTGTTTTTGTACCTGTTGTCGATCAACAATCTGATGTGTACCACGAAATCATTAATTCATGATGGATTGGTTTAGCCCGTTCTACCCTCTCCCGTTACTGAAAGTTCATCTTTTGATTTCAACCACCCCGGAAAAGCCTTTCGGGCCATCCGGTTATTCATTCTCCACGACTGAAGTGGTTGGTCCACCAGTGACTTTCCATCTGCATTATATGCTGTCGAGCTAGGTGGTACGGCTGGGCGCTACGTAAAGTCGAAGAGTAGGGCGGGTTACTAAAGTGACAACGCAAGGAAGCACTTTTTAGGATATTCTTTCAATAGATTTAGTAGAGTGTTGAAGGGAGGGTTCCTCTCTTTGACATTTTCCTTTCTTTTGTAAGGAGCAGGACAGGATCGGACCAACCCAATCTTCTATTCAAAAAGCAGGGTAAACCCACTCTATCTATTTATCTATCGCGGGAAAGCACTCACCTAAAAGAAAACTCTCCCTCCTCCTCCTTGAAGGAAGTACACTGACATAGATTGATTACCGACCGCTCCCTTCCTGTGGTTCTGTTCTCCCGGCTTTTCAACTAAAATTTGATTCCTCCTGTGGATGTAGTCAATATAAAATCCATGCAGCTCTGGGATCTATTGAGCAAAGAACTTTCTCTGCCATCTAACCTGCGCACTCCAATCAATCTAAAGAAAGGATATGCTCCTACCGAAGTTCACTGAAGTTATCGGTTAAGGCTTCCCTTCCATTGGATCTGTAGGATATCGAGTTTTCGCTATGGGATATGCAATTATCTTCCCTGACCTAACACAGAGCAAAGTACGCGCTAGTGCTAGTACACGAGTAGACCGCTTTCACCTAGCTATTGCTCACTAACAGAACCTCCCCGTACTGGAGACAAGTTAAGATTAAAATCCTCTTGATTTGAGGAGGGGTGAAAGGGGAAAGAAAACAGCTGTTTTTTCCGAGGGTTTCAAAACCAGGCGATAGCATTTAACTGCCATCAAGGGTTATTTAGAAAAGGGTGCTCATCAAAGCATAACCGGGCCTTTTTGGTAATTAGAGGAGATATAATAATGGATAAGAAGGCAGATTGAAATGCCAGTCTGCCCTTCCCCTTCAGCGACCGAAGACTCATTCTGCCTGCTACAGATGTCTTATATGCATTTGGCAGAAACTCTTAGATGAAACGATATGAGGGAATCTTCCTTTTTTCTAGACTAAAATATCCTGACGCTTACCCGTAACCACGACTCCCGCTCCCTTTAATGCTATTCTATTAATATATAACGACTGATTCCTTCTCAGATCCATTCATTCCACCTTCGCCTTATTGGATTGGAATTCTTTTTAATCAGAAAAGAAGACTACTTGGGATCATATTTAATTCAACCAAAAAACAAAACTGCTTTGGGTAGGGGATACCCATGAGGGTAATAAAATCTTAAACCGATTGACAATCATCTTGGTGATGACCTTATAGGTCACATTACACAAGAAAATCGGTATGAATTGACTAACGTCGGGAAGTTTCCTATCCTGTCTCGTTTGCTTAACCATGTTGCACAAAGAACGGTCTAAGGGCCTTGAAGTTCTAATCTTACTATTCCTACCGTGTCTAAGGTGTGACGGATTTCTTCCAATAGTAGGAGGGCTCACAGTAATCCCGGGTATACGGGTATAGCAGTAATTGGACTTCAATAGGATAGGGCAAGTCAGTTTGAAAGCAATAGTGTTCCCTAGGCGATACGAGGTAATAGTTTGCAGGCCAATTCCCTTATATACAGTGATTCAATAAAAGCAAGCACAAGCCTGTGAGAAAGCTTTTTAAAGTAGGAATTCTTTTTTTTAGGCAAGCTAAGTCCTAGGGAAACCCTTTTGGAGTGTTTTAAGCTCATCCAATCCTGTTGGAGTTCTTCTACCTGGGAAGGCTAACAATAATAGATGGATATTTATTTCCATGATATTTTTTATATATGGTGGAATACTAGAATGAATATTTTTTTGAGGACTCCTAACAAAGGCTTTCTGTCCCCAGGTCTAACTTTCTTTCTTTCTTTGGTAGGTCAAGGGATAGATCTTTTTAAGGGCGTAATCAGTCTTTCGATGGTGATCCCGGAAAGCCAGTTAGTTTCCTTTCATGTGGTTACAGGCTAGTTAGAAAGAAGCACTATTAGTCAAATAGGCAAACTTATTTACCCAGGTAAGCGAATACTTTTCCTATGAGGTAGACAATTTTCCCTAGGAGAGAATAGGCAGGCTAGTTTAATCCAGTTGCAGTCCGGATAAGAGATAGATTTCTTTCCAGTTCCCTTTTTGGAGGCCAAGCGAGCTAAATGGTATAAAAATAACTCGCCAGCCAATGGGAGTTTGCTTAGGAAAATAGGTAATAGGGTGCAGGTCAGGTTCGTTCCTTTCAGCAGTATCGAATAAGCCAAAAGCTTTGAAAGTGAGAAAGCAGGCCATTGAATGGACAAGGCCGTATACCTCTGGATACGGCTTATCTAGGTCTTTTTCAGAGTGTAGCATAGCTCTCCCCTCAGTTTAAGGAAGGTCCTCCTCTCCTAAAGCTAAAGCCATAAGCATATGTTTCTTAATATCTTTCAATAGAATATGTTTTTCCTAAAGGTTGTAAGGATCTTCAAGGAAAACCATCAATTATAACAATACCAGTAATCCCGTAGATCAGTTCATACCTGGGCTAGCTTGTATAACAGTCATAAGGAGGATCCTGCTAAACGGTTAATAGCAGTTCCCTTTCTTAATTCTTAATAATAATGATCTAAACGATCTCCCTGTTCCATAAGGGCTGGACCGGTCGGTTCCCTCCCCCTCTTTCTTGCTAAGCCTTTCTATCTAGTCCATCTCCTGCTTCGGACAAAGACAAAGCAGTTATCTTCTTATCTACTGAGAGTTCCCTTATAGGACTATTGAAAATGGCAGGAAGTCAAATAGGCAAGCATCCTCCTTTACTATTACATGCATATGAACTGTACCTATTATAAGGAAAACTGTACAAACCTTTATATGGATTGTAAGCAAAAGTCTCTCTCCCTTGCGCGCTTGGGAAAGGCACTATATGCTTGAAGCCGGCTCTCCTTAAGATTTAAGGATTTTCTTTTTTCTTCCGCAATAGAAAAATTCCTTTTTTACCTATCTTTCTCCAAAAGGATCTCCTGGTCCTATCGAACCAGCTATTTCACCCTTGTCCTGTCCCTGGGGGAGAAGGACCAACAACCAATGATCTTGTTCATTCATATCCACCCGTCCGCTAGCGACTAAGGAGGAGCGGCATCTTTTCCTCCCCTGCCCGGGCTCCCATCCATCACTAGCTCCATATAGTCCCCATGGAACCATCCGATCTAGAGCGAGCCTCAAACGAGATCTTTCTTCCTTTCATCCACTCCTTCAATCCATTCATTACTCCGCTAGCCAGCTAAGCTAAAGCTAGCCTTCCACCCGGGCATTCAAAGAAATCTTCTAAACCGACTTCGCATTCGATTTTATCTCCCCCTCTCTCTCCAGCCGGGGAAGGTCAACTAATCTCGATCCAATGTTCTCCTCTCCTAGCTCCATTTCCGGAAATGACGCGGAAGCATCTGACCTAGGTGAACCTAGCCTTCGAGGGAAAGCAAATGAGCTTTCACTTTCAGAAGTAGCTATCTCTTCAACCCAAAGAAAGGGCAAACGATGAATCTTTCTTTCCGGATCCAATGCATTGCCATCTCCAGACCCAGATTCTTCCATTTCCCGGCCCGGAACGGGATACAAACTCGCCGAAGCAGTCTATCCTTCGAACCGATTCAAGCTCCTTTGCAGATACGGAGCCGGACCGAAGCAATGAAGAAGGTGAACTCCCAACTAAGCTTGTCATTCCACACCCGGGTATCGAATCCGAAGAATGCAGTAAGCAACCTCTTACCCTTCACTGGATATTGAAGCTTCAAGGCATCGACCGCATCAACTAATCCATTTCCATCAGCTGGGCATCTCATTGATTCACCATCCCTCGAGGGGCAATAAGGAGCCGAAAGCATGCATGGGTCTAGAACCCCCATCCGATTCAGTGGAAGCGTCAAAGAGTGGTTTGCAAAAGTATCCGACATGTGTAAGGTGTGGTGGTCTCAAGTAGTTTGATCGCTTTGGTTATAGTAAACCGCCGCTTGCCCCTATTCCCAGTAGCGCTACTTGAATGTCATCAAAAATCAAAGCCCATTCCCTCTGTCTGTTGGTTATGTACAGGCACCCTGCTCTGCCTGCCTTATATCAACTTCACACCCACCCACCCTGTGTGATATGCAGAGTTCTCAATAGTCAAAGAAGCGATCAGGCTTTTCCCATCCGAGAACCTAGATAACTTAGTGCTATTGAGACCATGATTCCTCAATGGCCCTCTACCGTAGTATAGGAAGTCAAAGGAGATCATGTCGACTTGCTTTTGACTGTGAAAATGAATCCTAACTACTAAAAAGAACTAACGGTACTTTCACTTTAACAGGAACCCGACCCCCTTGCCTAAAAAGAGAGAGATGCGAGATGCGCTTCAGTTGCTGATGCCCTACGACCTTTGTTACCTTAAAAGCAATGTCCACTTTCCTGTGCTACCGAACAATAGTGTAAATAGTCAATAGCTCTTTCAGTCCTGCAGTTTTAGCAGGCAGTAGGCTAATAGGCATATCTCATTCAACGCCGGCATACGAAAAGCAGAGCAACTTGACTATGAGCAAGTCCAACTCACGAGACACTTCGTGCCTTCCTTCATCTCTCTTTCACAAGCAGTAGTCCATTCATATCTCATTCATAAGCTGTAGGCATACATAGGCTTCTGTATTTGTGAAAACGGTTTTCGTAGGCAGACGCTTAGCTGGCGATAGGAGGCACTGGCTTATGGCGGTACGAACGACTGGCACTGTCATCTTTCTGCGCTGATCTGTCTGCTCATCCGGATCAATTGCCTTCCACTTTTCCCTCTAGATCATCGATACCTGGAAGGGTGGCGGGGTCCCGTCCCTCTCTCTTGGCCGGCCTATTCTTGTCCAGTAATCCTTCTTCTTTCGTTAAGAGTTCCGCGCTTTCCTTGGGTTCTTTCCTCAACGCGAGAAGAAAATTATATAATTTAAGATAAGTGAGATAAATTTAACGAAGCGAGACAGGATCGTAGGCTAGATTCAGGCTATCCGACATCGAATCATCTAGTTGCCTTGTACTTTTCTTTTTTTCATCGAGATTGGGTTGGTGTTCAGTGTACCAAACCCTGGGCACAAGATCGAAAAGAATGCGAGGCATTCTAAGTGAGATGTCCAAGATAAAAGGAACGATGGGAAGAATCGACGAGGAATCTATAACATAAAATCGTGAATGAAAAAGCGTGAGGAGAATTCTCAACTCGAGATGTTAGAAGGTGCAAAATCAATTGGTGCCGGAGCTGCTACAATTGCTTCAGCGGGAGCTGCTGTCGGTATTGGAAACGTCCTTAGTTCCTCGATTCATTCCGTGGCGCGAAATCCATCATTGGCTAAACAATTATTTGGTTATGCCATTTTGGGCTTTGCTCTAACCGAGGCAATTGCCTTGTTCGCATTAATGATGGCCTTTTTGATCTCATCCGTATTCTGATCGAAGAAAGAAAGGCAGGGAGGCTACTCCCCGAAAATGCCTCGCCCATAGCTTCCTTTGTCGTTGGGGCTTACAATTCACCTTGTGACTCAAGAAGGTTTCGCAGGGACATCCAATAAAGTACACGTCCGCTTGGTAAGGTACAGAGTGAATTTCGTATTGATGACCCACCTATTCCCGGCCTAGTTGAGAAAAGTGGAATCCATCTTTAGCCTGCCCGAAGCGCCTTTGCTGCTGCCGCTGACGCTGTCGCTACGACTGAGCCAGTTCGTTTGCTTGGAGGGAAGTTCTGATCCTTTGTTTGTTCGAAGAGACAATGAGGATGAATCCGAAAGGTTGCTTTCTAACACATATGTACCCGAGAGCGGGCCCAAACGAGAAAAGAATATTCCAAGAAAAAGTGGTACAAGAAAAAGAGTAATCGAATGTGCTGATTCCGGATTTTTCGGATCTATTTCCAAAAAGGAAGGGAAAAAGACAAGAGGTCTTCTCTTCGCATCAGAGAGTTGAGTTAGGCGGGCACAGTTGAGAATGGAACTAGTGGATATCAACAAAAAGGAGGCGTAGGTTTCGCATCGATGTGCTCGAGAAGTGCGGTAGGAGCAGTGCCCTTGTAGAGTCGACAGCACAGTTCCAGTGCCAGCCGAGTTGGTTAAGCTGGGTTACAGGTCTCATGCTTCGAGTTGAGGCAATCCAGAGACAAGAACGATTTGGTTCCAGAGGTCATGCTTTGTCTTTGCCAAGTTGAATAAAGCAGTTTGACTGCACGCAGGTTTGGCTTTTTAGGTTAGTTCCGTGCATCCAATCCATTTGTAGCAGCAGGGGTAAGACCCGGATTAGAGATTAGATAGAAGCACCCCCAACCCCCTTCTTTGTCCTTCCTTCGAGTAGGTCCGCTCACTGGAAAGTTAGGTCAACAGAAAAGTTCCATCCTGCCGTAGAACAGCCGAAAAGCGAACTTATTGCTTTCTTAGCAGCTACTTGGCTAAACAGGACTCCCTTCTAGCCTTCCTTCAAGCTGCCCCGCTGAAAGAATATATATAGTAGAGTAGAGACTACAGGAGTGAACGCAACCGAACCACTAGGTTTGAGAAAGAGGTTGGCTTCGAAGTCGGTGGAGGGAGCAACGATTCCCTTACCGAGAAGTTGAGACCAAGCCCTGAAAGGGAGTCGGAATACCTTTTCTCCCTGGAGGGGGCAAGAATTCTTTCCATTTAGTTAACTTACAGACGCTATTTTGAGGCAAGAAAGGGATGGACAAGGAAATCGATGATCATTCAATCATACATTGAATCAATGGACATTGAAACTCGGAATAGTAGTTCGTTGAGAAAGAACATTCACCTTACTCAGGCCCAAAACAGGCCTGATCCTAGGAAAGCCGTCCTAGAAGCGTCAAGAAGGCCCTTTCTTTTGAACCATGAATTCGGGATGAAGATAGTCAATTTGGCAATCTCATCTGAGACTTCAAGCCTCCGTCCTGGAAGAGAGAGATTGACCATCTGGCTTTGAGTCTTCCGTAGTGCAATGAAAGCCTTCTTTGTTCTATCCACCTTGCTTTGATTAAATCGTAGGATAGTAGGATATTTGATCCGAGGCTTCATTATCCTTCGCGGATTTATCCTACGCTAGGCATGTAGTTCAATAGAGTAGGCTAGTTAGATTTTCCTGCCTAAAAGCACAAATAAAGGCATTAAATGCATAACATAAATAGAGGCATTCCTTTTCTATGGGATCGGGAATCCTTCCCCCGAATATTGAGAATTGTTCCCGAGAATAATTTCGAAAGAGCCTCTGTCGGTGTTGGCCTTCCAATGCTGATGGATGTAGGAGATGTCTGATGTGAGAAGTCGGACGCCGTCCCTCGGTCATCCTGAGATGATCGTTTAGGAGAGTTGAATCTAAAGCATTATCTCTTTTTCTTGCGTAGTAACATTATCATGAATAATATGTTTACCAGCGCATTATAAAGGGTGCCTATAGTTTCATGGCGGAGGGCCTTTGAAAGCGGCTAAAAGAACTCCTTTTAAGGGTCGTTTTAGTAATCTCCGGTCGTCTATCAGTGGAGACTAGCGTTGCGGCTTACCTGTTTGCAAAGTCGGTGTTGGGATTAAAGCGTTCATCGGGCATTCTGTTCACTGCGCTTTTTTTTTTAAGCAGTGTGGGGTGTGCCTCCAACAACAGTATGGAGGTGCGCCTCAAAAACATGATCTACTTCCTGTGATGGTCTCACTTACTCGTTCAGGCCTACCCCGGATCATTCCTCCTTTTCATAGAAGGATAATATTAAGGAAGGATGGTTGGGCGGATCGCTGGGGAAGGTGGTATCTAAAGAGGCCCGGCTCCCGAGCGGAGAAGCGTAAGTCAAGAGCTCAGGTGGATTATTCTCATCGAGATGACCATGTCACGAACTGGATTTGAACCAGCACCTCTGGAAGCAGACAGAAAGAGAAGGCAGCGGGAAAGACGGGAGCACGAACGAGGGAGCAATGGATCGAGTAAATAGGAATCGGGGAGGAAAAGTGCCCCGAAACCCTTATAGCGAGCCAAAAGGAAAAAAGGAAAGAAGGGCATAGATTGAGACAGAAGGATCCAAAGCTACCTTTCGAATAGCAGCTCACCCACTCGAGCCACTGGATGAGTCTTCCCTTGGATGATAGTGATCTCTAGGAGTAGCTCGTGATCCTCAGAGAATAAGCTCGTACCATAATCACCTAACTTCGGTGGAAGCAGGAGATCCTTCGGCTGAACTTGCCCCCTGAGCCAATCCACTAGTCTTCCCTTCCCATACGGGGGTTGAGTGCTTTCCAGCCACCCAAGCAGAACTCGAAGGCTAGTCGATCGGAAAGGTCCGGTCGCGTCATCAAAGTAATGAGTCGACCCCATACCATAAGATCTTAATAAAAGAGTTTCGACTCCATAAGATCTCTCTTAATAGGATAGTGAAGTCTATAAGATCTGAATAAGGGAGCTCCGTCTGCCCTTGAGCGAGGCCTTTTTAAAAGCCGCTTGGCAAAGAAAAGAAGGTCAGAGCGGTTTCGAAGCGAGATTGTCGTTTATTTACTCTGACTCCGCTTCCGAATCAACTAAACAAAAAGCTTCTACCACGATATTTCATGCAGCAGAAGCAACCTTCACACCTTAACTAACTTAAGCAGCACACCCGTGTCCATGAGAAAAACAGTAAGAAAGAGAGCGGATCACTTCCCCAAGAATCATGGGCACTACAGAACAGCCGGTACCCATCTGCTCCATTATAGTACTGATGTGGCCGTCTATCAAGCCAGGCTCTCCAGGAAAGACGACAGTCCCATAAATGGCAAGGGCAAGAGCTTGTAATCGATGACGAGCCCAAAGTTTCCCGTCAACAAAATCTTCTTGGTACGCTTTAGGGCGGGAATCAGAGGCAAAGTGCCTAAGTAAGAAGTCCAACGAACATTTCACAGTGGTATCGTCATTTCCTGAGGATAATTCAAGCTTAGAACGGCGAATTCCAAGCACATCACTCAATTCTTCTTCTAGCCTCTATTTAATAAAAAGAATTTGAGTGAATCAAGGATGGACTCTTAAGGCAGTTAATAAATGGCATAAGAAAAGGCCTTTAGGCTAGTTCCCGTAATCGTCAGTATCTTAGTGCAAACAATTCTCCGGGTGACTGGATTGGATTGGGTTATCGACCCAGAGCCGGCTTTAGTACCTATATCTTTCCGGCCTGAGGCCTTCCTATATTGAATCTTCCTATTCCATCGATTCAGTTGCAAACTATCCTTCCTTATGAGCTCCCCCCTGATCTTATAGCGGATTGGACTGCTTCTTTTTGACTTAGGAACAAAGAAGTCTAGTTACGTGGGAATTTCAAACTACGGGATTGCTTGCTTTTGGAATCCCAGACATTGAGCATTTCAATTTCCCCCTTCAATAGTTTGTAATGCGCTTAAGGCCGGCTTGTTAGCAGGGATCGTTAGCAACTGTAGCTGTAGAAGTCCGTTCGGTAGAGGTAGGGCCCGGGACTCCTTTTTTCTAATTAGATTCTCCTCTCCTTGCTTGTGATTCAACCATGAGTTCTTCGCTACGGTAGAATAAACTGTTGAAAGGAAATAGAAGCTTTCTCAGTCAAATTTCTCACTTTCAATAGGCCGGCTGTTTGCGACGAGGCAGGTTTCGTAGAGCGTTGCAATGAAACAGATCCGTCCTTCTGGTTGAGTAAGGATCATAGCCGAAGTCCTCACCTCAAATCTCATTAAAACGCTTTCAAGCAGGCCATAGGCGAGCACAGTCCTATTTCTTATTAAGCTTGCTTACTCGGATATTGATTAGTAGGGCTTGAAAGCTTTAATCGAAGGACTGATAGTAAGCGCAGAAACCTCTTTGATAATGACTTTTAGGTTTTGTTATGACATTACTAGGAATGCTTGATGTACTGATAGTTGAGTAGGGAAAGGAGTGCAAATCCATAAGAATAAGTAGTGTAGGCATAGGGCAAAAAAGCGGATCTGTACTGATAAAAGAGGAGATCGGTTCAGGAACCAAGCCGCTGAAGTGGAGTAGGAAGAAGAGCGACTGTTCCAGTTGATGCACGTTTCGAAATCGAACCCGTGGCAAGCAATTCGGAAGTTAAGGTAACCGGCAGTCCTCCTATTCAATGAGAATTTCTCTCTCTTCTCTTTTCTTATTTGGTAGTTGGTGTCCGCCTCTTTTCACTCCCAACGGGTTCAGAAGCGAAGCTTCGTCGATCACAGCTAGCTTCATTATTTACTAAACTATTGCCCGTTTCGCATTGAACTAAGAACTACTATAGAGCACTCTAGTTTTAAAGAACACCTTTGAGTTTTTTTTAACAAGATTGGGCTCATACGGCGTTCAGCCTGCGTTCTTCCATGCTGTCTCTACTAAGCTTGCATTTCGTGTGCGTGAGTCGCTTTCTTTTAGTTTTAGCCTTGACTTTCCTCTCTATCCTGGGAGGTCAGAACCCGACAAAGAAGATTTTTCGAGAAGGGTGGGTCCTACTTCTATCGATACAGAGGGGGGACTCGGGGTCATGGTCCAGCCGTAGATTTAATGCGGATAGTTTTTCAACACCACACGACCAAGAGGTGGGCGAAGTCTGGTTAATCACTCAACTAGGGCAGGGCTCCGATTATCGGGCACAGAACCCGCCTAGAAATTCTTTCTTTATAGTTTCATTCCTGTTCTTTGGTATCATCTACGCGTTGAATCGCCAGGAAGAAGTTTCATTTTTCCATTTCCCGTTTATTAATTCACGGAATTCACTCACGAGCTCCTGTAGGTAGGATTCTTTTAGAAACATTGAGGAGGTAAGAGTCCTATCAACCATACAGTTCGTATACTAGTGAAGAATCCTTCCTTAATCAACTACAAGTACAGTAAGGAAGGAAAGGATTACATCATCTTTTAATGCATTCCTTATTGCTCTATCCATAGAGAGAAGACAAAGAGACAATTCAAGGTCTTACGCTTAGAATGATTCAACACTAGGATAACTAGAGAAACCAAAAAATCCTATCCGAGAGGCAAGGTCTTGTCAGAGCCTCCGCTCTTGGCTAGCATCCAGACTGCCTTAGTTAGCTACATATCTCTGGGTTAAACATCCAGAAAGTCATGCAGTTACATCGAGCTATCAACCAAGAAGCTTAGAAGTGCTTTTGACTCTCCCAGTACATGAAGGCTCAAGAGAAGTCATAAAGAGAAGACTTACCCCCCCTTTATCCTCAGCTCCTCGTTTAGAAACCACATACATCTAATCCTAGCTTATCTGTTCTTGCTTCCTCTAATCCTGCCCGCTATCCCAACTACAAAGAGAAAGAAGACGGCTACTCTCTAATTAGTTAATTAGTTATTATCTGTCCTAGCTGGATATAAAGTCGTTACATCCAGCTTATAGAGGACGCAATGACTCAGACTAGCTACCTATGCCTTTCCTTTCTACATGAGGGAGACAGATAAGAGCAAGAAGGCTAGGTCCCAGCCTCTTCCACTAAAAAAAGTTTTCTTAAGGCTTCTTGCCAATAGTGATAAACACCTCGCTTATCCATCTTGAGAAAGAGGAGATCTAGAAAGATAACTCGATCAATGTTTTCCGTCTTTGTCTGCTATAACCTTCAAGGAAGACAAGCGGAAGATGCAAAAAGGCAGGACAGATGATAAGACGATGCATCTTTGCGTCTTTTTGTCTGGATCTATATATAGAAAGAAGCTCGAATGCGTTATAACTCCTTCTCCTTCTATCCTAGCGCTCTCAAGCTAAGGTAGCTCGAAGCTTTGAATGGCTCCTGCCTAGCTTAAAGGGTTGAGGTTATTCTGGGCCGGGCTTGGACGGCATCGGGGTTGGCTCTTCCAGTTGTTTTTGCTGTACTGTCTGTTCCAATTGGCGGCCGAGCGCTAACAAACATATGGTAGACCAGACAGCTGTTCTGGTTATGTTCTTCCTATTAGTGGGGGTGAAGCTATATTAGATTACGTAGGTGACGAGAATACTATATTGGGCTATTCTAGTTCGATGCAAGAAGAGCAATGGGGCCGAGGCCCTTATTATACAGCAGGGTTGGGTTTTCTTGCTACAGACGAGAGAGACGGAGATCTCAAGGAGCAGACCATTATTCACCGATAGACGCAGTCTATTCTCGCCAGGTGCCCCCCTCTTCTCCTCAAAGGTTCTCATTCGACGATTCCCTTTCTTCTAGCAGCTGAGTGAGGATCCGGTGTCTTAGTTGAAGTTGTTCCGGTGTAGCTAGCTGCTCTTCCTTTTGGTTTGGTCCGACGGGAACTGCTTGTTTTGTTCCAGGAGTTCCGCTTCGTGCCTCTCCTGTCTGGTCGGGTGGGTGAGTAAACTGACTCTCCTTATCGCTCCGTGGGGATATAGAGTGGGCCAATGATGAATTGAATCTTCCCTTTTCGTAGTATTCCATGCTGCAGCCAATTATCCAACCCTGGAATACCGGATCATTTGGAGACGACTGCACCGACGTACAAAATAGGGTCAGAGGAGGACCCAACGGTTACTGTAGAGCCAGTAGTTGAGATCTTTCCTCAGATTATGTCTTAAATACGAAAAGTCAGGTGCCCCGCTCGCCATTCATTGAGAGCAAGCAAGCTCTAACTATCAGTTCTCACTCAATCCAAGAGCGAAAACGAAGCATTCATTTCATCTTCTTCCTGTAGCGCATCCATATAGCATAGCTGAAAGCGGACAAAAAAAGCTGTTCCCATAGCGTTACGTAGGCTTAGCTTAGCCTCTTTCTCTATCTACATTTATATATGATAATATCACCAGTGGACAGCGAACAAAAAGATGCCACACTAAGAAAGCAATCCAAGGCTCTCTCAAATCAAAAAGAAAAAGGCAGAAGAGGAATCGGACGCAGCCTATTCTTATTCTTCTTATTGCTAACAGCCTATTAGGGATTCAAGTATAGTAAGAGGCAGGAGAAGGCGAAAGAAGGGGAATCCCCCTCGTACCAAGGCTCTCTCTCTTCCTTCCATTCTAGTTACCCAACAAAGAGTTAGATCCGCTCACTAAGCTAGTAGTTAGTTGCTACATTCCATTCGGCGAGGAATTCCTATTGTCCGTTTTAAGTCGAACCTTACAAAAAGAATATTTGACAGACATAAATGTCATCCAAAAATGCCGGGAAAGCTTGCGCAAAGCGGATTCCAACAACTCGCCTAAATTCTGCTTACCCAAAACCTATTCGAAGAGGAGACTAGCCCGGCGCATGTACACCAGGCTGGTTTTTAAGCTCAGTCGGGGACACCTAATGAAGGTAGCTACGGGCAATAACAATGCACCAACCTTACCATATGGAAAAATCAACCACTAGGAGAATCTAGAGCTAACTGGAGTTCTGTTCCATCCTTTGATAGAGTCACGCACCTATTTGAGTGAAATCGTTTGGGTGAAGCTTGTGAACTGAACACCTATTTAAATTCAGCTTATCGGGACAGATAATTGAATGAAGCTTGGAATTAATTAATAAATTAAATTCAGACAATACGATAGAGCAAAATCTAGCAACTTTTTAATCTTTCTTGCCAAGCGGCCTCATTCGGGTCCTCCAGTAAAGTAAGGGGGGTAAAGTAGCGTCTACTAGCACAGGAAGTCGCTATCCAACCGCAGGTTGGTTTC
This sequence comes from Ligustrum vulgare, assembly GCA_963555705.1. Lineage (NCBI taxonomy): Eukaryota > Viridiplantae > Streptophyta > Magnoliopsida > Lamiales > Oleaceae > Ligustrum > Ligustrum vulgare. The sequence continues at coordinate 442,521 of OY743191.1, read as the reverse complement.
AGCGCACTTAGTCGTCCCGTAAGAAGCTGCTGCTTGGCTAACCCGCTCGCTGCTGCAGTGCTCAGTGTCGGTCATGTATCCTGTGTAGGCTCAGAGTTCCCCCTCCTTTTTGGAGGGAGGTGCCTTCTACTCTCTTCGATTTAGCAAGCAACTGAGTGGCTTTCGCTCCTTGGTCTATTGTCTATCGATGTCCTGCCCCACCTCTCTTTATTTAGTGCTTGAGTTAGTTGATAGAGACCTGTACTGTAGGAATAGGCCACTTCTTGGCAAGTTCGGAAGCTTTGGTGAGAGGGGAACTAATGCTAATGGTCTCGGATATGGCTCAGAGTACTGCCTCGCTTAGTCCAGCTGAGCTCTACTATTAACTAATGAGACTTACATAGAGTACAAGTACCAAATACAGATAAAAAGAGTGTATGCGAGTAAGTGCGAAAGCTTTTGCATCTTCTTTTTCGTCTACTAATTTGAGCTCTTCCTGTCGATCAGTGCGACTCCAAAATCCACATACAGAGAAAGCTGATGTGCCCTTATTAGCGCAGTTGCAATATCAATATATAGCGTAGTTGCAAGGCTTTCTTTCGTGAGTTAGCCTTGTTTGCTTCCTCTTTTCCTCTCTGTTTCGGATGTCCATCCAATCTCTGATTCCAGTCCATAACTTCCTTGAATATAGCTCCTCTTGCTCTTCTCTGGCTAGGATGTCACTTATATGGCCTTTCTTAAGCCTCAGGTTGTGTTAAAGTAATCTCATTAAGGGACTAAGGCCTAGAAGTCTCGATTATAAGACCTAATCCGGCTTTCCGTGCGATATCTCCTTGCTAAAGGCCTATCTCTCATTTTGAAGGCGGGTTGAATGGATCATAGAAGGTGCAAGATGTGCTTCCATTCCTTTACCTATTTCTGTGCTTATTTGCCAATCTGTGCTTGTTTAGCGGGACTGTTGTCTTAAATCCTGATGCCAGCGTTCCTAGCCTTGAATCGGCGGATACAACCGATTCTGGGCATCTTCCTAGCATTGTCGGAGAATCTTCTTCTAAAAATGTCAATGAAAAAGCAAATTTCGCGAGTGAGATTCATACTGTCTTCTTCAATAGCTGGGGTTACGTTCTTCTTGTCTTCTGCAGCGGCAACTCATACTCAAGCAGTAGCACCGGATGAAATAGCTAAGGTTACTGCAACAGGAAGAAGGGAAGGGAAGGCACTTGCGAGAGCTTAGATCCGCATGAGGTTTTTTCCGTTGTGACAGAAAGAGTTGTGAAAGAAAAAGCTGCTTTCGTAAGCGCTCTTCTTGGAATTGAAGCAGTTCTCGAATCAGCTCTTAGGACAACTAGGCTTCTTTGCGCAATTGAATAAATAGTTAACCCACACACAGAATAGGCTGCTTGAGACTAAGCCTTGACGCTCTTGGCAATAACCGCTGCTACAGTTGGAGTTGCCGGTTCTTTTAGTATTTAGTAAGAATCCATTAGGAATTTTGGGATGTTTTTTTCCCTAAAGAGTCACACATTAACGGAGGGTAATCCTTATGTCTTTCCTTCCGGGCAAAGAAGGTAAATCGGGAAATCAAAAAATGGGTTAGTTCCTAATGGCTGAATAAAGTATAAGTTTCCCCTATTTTCAAAGCAGATACAGTTTAAGAGCTAGTGTTCTTTCCTGTTCCTAAAGCCAGAAATGCCTGATAAGGAAGAACTGATTCGGAGTTCTTTTCCCTGAAGGGAGAATAAGGGCCATGCCCGACTCGGAACTTAACTAACTGCTTAAATTACCTGGGTGGAGAAAGATGCCCTAAGCTAAATAAATGAAACTGGCAAGCAAGTTCCTAGGTCTGTATAGATACCTATACTTATAATGATAATGAGCTACGCGTATCCGCAGTACGATCCCGCTTTCCTTTGCCACTCAAGTGTACTTCGTGCTTAGGCCCCTTCTTCCCTTCCAACTATTATAGTAGGAATTCTCTCTCGAACCCGTCAACCTTTGGGCTAGGAACCCGATAAAAGCGAATGTTCAAAGCTTTCAGCGGGCGTCAGTCGTCTTCTTGCTGTTGTTGAATGTGAAGTTGTGATCAGCTTAGCAGTAAAGAGCTCTTGTTTAGCGAAAGTCGGATTCGGATTCTGCTTGAGCGGCCTTCTCTCTCTGAGTTACGGCAAAGGTAGTTCGGTAAGCCTCGTCATCTAGTATGACCGAAGCATTAGCCCTGTCTCTATCCTTGGGCTAAGGGCCCATAGACTGGACTTACTGCGGTGAGGTAGCTTAGGATGATTAAACCGTACCTGATGACTTTCGGACTTTCTTCTTTTCTGTTAGCACGCATCCAGTGACCGATGAATCTGTTGTCGGAATAAGCGTAAGCGCAGCAAGAGAATTCGCTGCTTTTGTGCCAACCTTCTCGCCTAGAAGCGTCAAGGAATCCGTCTTAAAGGGGGGCGAAGTGACGGATGAAATTCCTCTTTGAGTGACTACCCTAAGAAAGAAGACTTATGCTCAGTTCTCCTCGGGATAAGCTGTTCTTGTTCTTTTTTCATAAGCAAATGCGGCAATCTGGTGGTATAGTGAGCTCTCTCTCTGGATTAAGCTTCAATCATTGATAGAGAGGAATCACCTAGCCTAGCATTAGACTAGACTAGCTAGCCCTCCTTGGGCATATTGATTTTATTAGCTATGTTTCGTAGCTTTGCTCCGGGAAGGAGACTTGCTTGATCAGATGCGGGATTACCTGTTGATGCGGTAGATGAGGTCTTTGCTTTTCTTGTTAGAGAATGAGTTGTTAGCCTTACATAATGCGCTGCACATCTATCATCTCATGACGGCTCTCCCGCTGTTGGTGGTTGAATTGTAGTCAGGGAGGTAGGATGAAGATTAGGATATTGATTGAGTGAAGTAGGGTTCGGTGAAAGATTAAATAGAAGTAGGACATCCAATCGCGAAGTCAAGTATGCCAGAACTCGTAGCCTTGTTGAAAGAGTCTCCTCTTTCTTGTCTTTCTTCTCCCCTAAGAGGAAGAAGTCTCGTCTCGAAAAGACCAATTGAAGCTTTTCTCTTCCCCGGGATTGGCTCTGTGAAAGAATAGGACTTATTATACCATGCACGGACTCCTTGTCAGGAAGAGTACGAAATAAGAAGGCTTTCCTTATTTCTCTCTTTCGCCTTCTCGATGCATTGCTTGGGTCTTCATTGGGTACTAGCTGGTCGGTGTGAATGAGAAAGTGTTAAGTGAGTGTTTCTGGAACGCCACATCGTAGAATAGCAACTTCTTTCTTATTACAGCACAAACCACAAAAAACTAATTTCGTTAAGAGAGGAAGAGGTTTCGCAGCTAAGAGAAACATAAGGCCAAGGAAATTGATGTGGCGCCTTTCGTTCTTTGTTTTTTTGTTGAGATTAGATTGGTGTATATTAATACAGTAGCAAGCAGTTTCTTTACTCTTTCATTTGGTGGTATCGTATATAAGAAGGAGAACGGCTGCTTTTAGGAGTGATCAATCTCACAAACTATTAATATCTTAATTAAAGAGAAACTTTATACGCCGCTTACTATTTTCGCTATCCAAGCGCCTCTATCATAGAAAAAAAGTAAGAGATTCGAATAGTAAGAGAAGGTTTTCGCGTATCGGTAGTTTTCCAATCGCTATGAAGTTCAAATTATGCTACTTCAGCTATATGCTAAACACATGCAAGTCGAAGATCTCGTCTAGGTGAGCTTTCTCACTCTAGAATTCGCACTACGAATGAAGGACCAAGGAGGATAAGGGGAAGAAGCGGGGTAGAGTAATTGGTCAACTCATCAGGCTCATGACCTGAAGATTGCAGGTTCAAATCCTGCCCCCGCCTAATCAGTGGAACATTTTTCACCGGTCTCAAAGGCTGAGTTTCAATATCTCACTACAGTACAGGGAGTTGGCTCAATAGTCAGCTAATAAGAGGGTCATGGGCGAGATCAAGTACTACCACTAGCTTGAGCTTCGTACTCTTGCTCAACTCAACCAGACGACACAGTCTCAACCACCCTTGTTTTGGACCTTAGTTAGATCAAAAGAAGTGCTCCCGGGCTTTTCTAGATAGATGGCAAGGAGAGAAATTCCCAAAGGTTGCTTAATTTGGATATGGATATGAAAGGCAGGGCACTCTCACTCTATTGCTAATGCAATAAATTCATCACAAACCTCCACCAAGGAACGAGACCTATATGTGTGGACAGGCGGCGGGAGCAAGTAAGTCCTGTACCAATGCCTTCGGTCAGTCACTCCGGTGAATCTGTCCCATCGGTGGGGACAAGGCAAGGCTTTCGATTGATTGTATCTTTGAAGTTGCTTACGAGCCTGTTCATTCTGTATTGTAGTGCTTTTTCAAAGAAGGAATGAGAGATTCACGTAAGAAAGCGAGCAGTGTTCACGTGTTTTGTTTCAATTCAAGCTGATAGAATTTTCTAGTATGAAACCTTTCACTGAATAGGGAAAATACCCCCATTGATCCCTCTTTAGGGAAAAATAAGTGGATTACAGGGTATTTTCTGTGAAAGAAGATTGCAATTTCTGGTCACTTTCAGTCTAACCCGGATTGACTTAGTTAGTCGGGACTTGCTTCTTAGCGTGTAGTGGATCAACCAGGCTAGCTTTCCTGTAGTAGAGCGCGGGGAGAGTGACCATCAGGGCCTTGAATAGGGTGTGCCTCTTTTTTCTGTACATTTTTTATGAGGAGTACTCTTGAATGTACTATACAGTAGGTTCTCAGTGCCCTAAGATCCCAATCCCAGATCGAGTTCCAATCGCAGAATTGTTCTCAAGCGAATGGCTTTTACTCAACCTCAATTCATTCAGTTAGGACCTCCCTTTATGTAATTTCTTTCCTTGCCAGCGTGAGGAGTCAGATCAGATTCTAGCACTTGCATGGAATCTGGGATAGTGGCTATTGGCAGCCTCTCTTGGCATGAGCACTAGCATCTTGATAACATCGGCTTTTTCCTCCGACTAGAAGGGGATCTTGTTCACGGCGGATTCAAGATCCTCAAATGTGGCTTTGGCTTCAGCTATCTCATTCGTTCTTTTTTATCTTTTGATTGGTAAGTAGCCTTTTTCGGGTTAGTTGAAAGACCAAGAATGGCCTCTTTGAAAGAAGACGACAGACATGCTGGGAAGGAAAAGGAAGGAGATGTGGCCTAAGTAGGTACAACAAAAGGTACTAGTATGGGCGCAATATGCGATTGGAAGCTCTTCTTTGGCAGGTTTCATGATTTGCTAATCCGATCTTGTAAGTTGGCTTATCTTAGGCCACCGACTGAGACGATGGCTTGAAACCCGGGTAGAAATAAGACCAATCGAAAACCTTGGAAGCAACAAATCGCGGGGCGTAAGCTGTTGAATAAGCTGTGGGTCTTGAGGCAGATGTGGCATCTTCTGAACCACCGTAGTTAGGGGGAAAAAGCTCATCTTTTTTCAATGCAACCAGAGGGCTCTTAGTACGCTAACGCTACTACCTGCCCAGTAAGAGGATGCTTTCTTTTTGGTTTATGTCGTCCAAAGAAAGGGCTTCCCTATCAGCACAAAGAAGAAATTCAATAAGAGAGGATTGGATTTCATCAAGAAAAGACAAAAACCGCATTGAGTGGGGCCTGCCCTAAAATTGCCCTTACAGAGCTTCTCTATCAAGAGCTGCTAGTTGGTGGTTGAGGAGTAATAGGTTCCGCATAAGCTACATTTCGTGGGGGAGGCACCTATCCAGTACTTCCGAACTCGTCTTTCATCTACAGACATTGGGTCGCTAAAGCCAATAGTTCGGTGTCCGGGCAACAGCCACTCATCTTTGGTTGCTGCTTCGGCTGAAGCCTATGCTTTCAGTTCAGTTCCATTCCTTGGTTCTCCGGTTGATTGCCCAGCCCGCGTCACACCTTAAAAAGCTTTGGAACGGCAGTTTCACTTACTTCTCACGGACATTGGACCTTCTTCAAACTGGCCTTTGAACTTTAGCAAAGAGTCTATTGTCTCGAACGGGGAGCAATTTGCTAATCGAGGGCTTCACTTCCCTGCTCTGGTTCAAGACTAGCTAGGTATCCTCCTCAGTATCGTTACCACGCTAGCTTGAATAGTCTCAGAGCTTGGCTACGATTGCCTCGAAGGAATGCAGAGCTGTCTTATAGTAGCGAGCACTCCCCTTATGAACCAACCTTAAACCAGAGGACAGAAAGAAAGCAAAAGGAGAAGGAAGAGAAGGGACTAATAGATGTTATCCTACTAGCAGTGACTAGAAGGAAGGGAGCCAAGTCACTAACTAGAGGAAGGGTCTACGATTGCCGGGTCGTGTTCGTGAACCTATAAAGAACTTTTAGAATTGCTTACACTCCTCGGAAATTACTGAAAGACTGGCCTACGACCCCTCACAGAAAAAGGGTCTCTGCTTAAAGGAATTTCAGATAAGTCTTTGGGCGTACTTTGACGAGGTCTTTCAGAGCCTTCTTTCTATTCTATAGAAGTGCCAATAGCCAATAAAAGATATAAAATCTTACTATTAAAATAGAGGGATTCTTAGTCTAGTCTAGCGCGTAGTTTCAAAGAATTAAATTCAGAGAATCAGCGATCTATGCCTTACGAACGTCAACCACCTCTTTAAGGTCTTCAGTAGTTAGGGGGCGCGGAGCCACTCTTATCTCCTCTTAGCGAGTATGGTACCCACTCCTCTTATTGGCTGGGGATGTACACAGCAGTCGAAGCAACGTATAATAAGCGTCGATCGCGATACGCCTTCGATCACCCGGATAGATTGAGTATCGTAATGGCATCCACTGAGAGCTTACCTTAACTGGCATGACATTTAAAGAAGGCTACGTCTAGACCTGAAGAATCCCTTAGTCTTCCGGTCGAGGCATATTATCTAAGCGACTCTCCTAGTGCTTAGTGGGCCAAGTGTATTTTCTTTTAGTTAATCTACCCGTTTTACGGCCGCTTTCTTATTATCCTTCGCTTGTAGCGACTGAATCTTGTTTCCGATACAGCACCATTGATTGGTCTATTGGCAAAGGAAACCCGGGAATTAAAGATTTTGTTCTGTCCGGAGGACATTTATTATGCTGTCACTACTGCTTGTCAATTTGAATTGCATCAAAGCTCTCGTTCGAACTTCATCTACGAGAATTCTAAACAAGAACTCGAGACTTGAAATGAATCCAAGTGGAGGTTCTTTCTCAGGGCGTAAGGAATAGCACGAAAAAGACAGCCTGGAAAAACAAAGACAGAATAAGAAGATACGCTTGGGCTCCGGCACAGCTGAAGCAACATGCCGAATCCCTGACGCTCACAGACAAGGAGAGAATAAGGATAGAAGATACCACTCGGATGGCTTCCAAAGCCCTCTTTCGTTCTCGTTCTCAGAGATGTAAGTGCTTCTTTTTCATTCTCCTTTATAACACCATCCCTCTCAAGCGCCGAGGGCTATATTCTCAATCGGCGAAGCCTCACAGCCAGTCCCACCCCCGCTCCCAAAACAAGCAACAAGCAACAAGAAGAGTGAAAGCGAAGTGCACCTGATCGAAGTTTTGTAATTTCAAGAGAAAGGATCAAGCTCAAAAATTCCTGCGAGCAGCCAGCGGAGATCGGGGAAACGGGAGAAGAACGGCTTTGTGCCATTAGAATCCTTTTCTGCCAGATAGCCTTGACCTAGCTTCCCGGAAGAATCTCCGGAGCTTAGAAGCACTCTTTGAGAGTCTGCCCGCCCTTATGAGAAGGAGTCAAGAAGATAGGTTAGCGACCGGGCGAAAGGTTGGAATTGATAGAGAAGGGCTTGGGGTCCTATTCCCATACTTGGATGATCGGATAACTATCTGAGTGCTTGCCCAATTGGCCACGGCCCGCTGCGGCTAAGTAAGCGACCCACTCTACTCTATCATTCAATCGTGATGCCTTTCTACAAAGATCCGCTCTCGGATAGACCTCGACTTTTTCCATGGATCCTGGGGATTGCATGATTTTCTTTCTTTGTGGGAAAGGTGAGCGATGGCCCGATCCTTTAATGCATCCTGCTGCTCCTCGCGGATGGGGGATCGAGGCTCGCTGTACGATGCTATCGAGTTCCCCCCTTTCCGGAAAGACATCAGCAACTACAGGCGCTTGCTGGCTTCCTACTAATGGTGGGGCCGGCCGATCATCCACCATCGGTGGCGCCAGAGTCCAATCAAAATTCACATCACTCCCATCTGGAATGGGCTGACCAACTCAAAATTGAGCCCTGATGGAGCTTCCATATAGATATAGAATTGGAAAAAAAAACGAGTCCATACGGCTACAGCTGGAAAAAGAATCCAATTCAAAATAGAATCAATATGATAAGAAGGAAAATGCGTAATGTGAAAACAAGATGGAACGTGTGGGAGGATCCGAACAATTTCTTTTTTCTTTCATTTCGGGAGAGCACTCTTTTGATTACGTTATAACACAGTCAGGCAGGCTTATACCATTACGCTCACGAGCAGAATCTTTGAAATTTGAATTTATTCACCGCCATATAAGAAATTGCTCATTAAGTCTTTCCCTGTGCTGTGGCCTTTCCCGCTTCCGTTGTATAGATTTTATTTGAAAGTTGTAGGAGCATACTTTCTTCTTTTCTTTTTCTTTATTTGTTTTGTTTCCCGCCACCGTCCATAGTCCTGGTTTATATAGAGGTGGTGGCGGAGTTGGCGCTTCCGTTTCATATTACCTACGAAATCTCTTTCGATAGTTTCTCGTTTTTGGTTGTTCTCTGTTCTTGATAGTCCTGTGAGTAGCTCCTTCTCATGTGTTAGTAAAGCGTCGCCACCCTTCTGTTCTATTCTTCTTAGGTTCGCCCAGTTATATTTGAGGATTACATCGTTGTATTTGTTTCCTTCGTTTTCATTTCTAGCTCCTCTTTGCTCTCCTCTCTATGCATCCCCAAAGTGTAGCAATTATTCTTTCCTCTTCAAGTTCCTCTATTTGGTTTCAAAATCTGAGCCTGATAAACCTCTCCTGAAATGGCATTATCATGACTCACCTGCCTCAATATCGATTGAAAGCATGCGCTGGTTATAGGATGGAAGTAAATCGAAATCGGGGGGAGAAAAGCTTCTTCCCGGATAAGGCCATTTCTCTCTCGAATCAGTGTAGCTATAGATGCTGCCTCGGCTACAAGAACTTCTCTAGAGATCGAAGAAGAGCTAGGAGTAAGCTTCCTCACTCAATAACACATATCCCTGCCTGTCTTCCCCCACTTCCTCGGTTTCATTACAAGATGATTCTTTCATGGGTGGGCGTGTAATAAAAGATTACAGAAGTGCACTTTTTTTGGGGGGTACTCGAACACCGGAGAGGGATTTAACCCCCGGGCTGGGAGCCGTGCTAGTTCCTTCATGCAGTCTGGACTGCCCTTCCCCGTCAGAGGGGAATTCTCCATTTCCCCCGAAGATATGGATCGGGGAACCACAGCTGGGGAAAGAGAAGCAGATGAGAAATGGGCATATTGCAATCATTCCTCTATTATCTTTATATTCCCTCTGGTCCACCCGATATCCATTCCTTATGTTTCGGTTGGCCAGTACCAAAATCTTCGTGATTTGCCATACATCCCTCCCTCCTCGGATCCACCCCTCTTGTTGCATTCCTTGCCCCACCTTCCTTTAGGGAAGAATTCCCATATGCCGATCTGGTCTGGGAGGATAGAGGCAGGAATGGGAGGAGGAGTGAGCAAGGGGAAGAAAGAGCGGAATATAAAATCAAGAGATGGATGGCTTCCCTTCCTTCCTTCTTGGTGGCATTCTCATCCATCGATACCAGATTCTCGATCGGTCTACACCAGACGAAGCGAGCTAATCTAATTAAGCGTATATAGCAGGAGTGGCTTAGCCAGTTCAACCAGCGATAACAGTTGCAGTTAGGAGAGGTAAGCCAGTTCTTCTATCCGCTCCATCTATCTATCTCTCCGGCTGATTAATTGCAAGGCATGGCAGCTGCTGTTCGTTCGAGCTTATCAGTCCTTGAGTTAGTTCCTTCGAGATGAAGTGAGAGACCGACCACCACAGAGCTCTTTCGGTCGGGTCTGGATCTACCTCCAATCCCTTATCCGGATTCTTCTCTGGAGGGTTCCCTTCCCGAATGCGAATCTCTATCCGTAGTGGGATTGACCCCGAACAGGGGAAAGGGGGTGAACCGGTCCTCGTGATGCGAGTAAGGGCTATCAACATCGAAGAAAGAAGACGAAACTGGCCAAGTTGACTATCCGAATTGACCACCCCGGGAAGGTGGGGCATCAATCACTAGTCCTCTTATTCGGAAAACACTTTTTTCGGTCTTAAACAGCAGGTGAAAGCAGGTTGCAGATATGGTTCTGCTGTGTATCCTCCACCATATCAAGGCCAGTTTGGTTTTGTCGATCCTCCTTAGGAACAGGGGAATCCGTCTGAATTAGTTCCATCTCAGGCTCAACAGTTTTGGAATCCTTTGTTCTTTTTAACCTTTGAGGGACAATCCATAGGCGGGTTATCCATGGAGCCGCTGCTCTTGCATAAAATCCGGGTATTTTAATACAGTTTTTTTTGCCATTTCACCCCTCGCTTGGTATTGCATACTTCTCTTATCATGTCCTTTCTCAAGTCGAGCTCAATACAAAGTCTTGCATACTTTATTTATGGCTTTCAGCTTCGTGGTTTTAAAAAACATCAGAGCCCGCAGCGCTAGCAATTGTGAAAATTCTTTATTCCTTCAAGAATTCTGCTGGGAGTTTCGGCAGCTCGATCCATACAGGCACAATCATCGCAGGAGACTCATCTATAAATCCATCATCGGCTGCCATTTTGTTAGAATCATGCATGTTCTTCCGAAAGAAATGTGACCATTTACCCAGACTCTCACCAGGTCCTCTTCAAGATCGAACCTTATTATCACACAGGAATTTTCCATATAGCAGTGATTGAATATGATCCCGTTAGGTTCCATCGTCGGTTTGAACCTGTCTCTAATGAATTCCACCGAGGGCCTTCTACCTGCAAAAAAAACAACCAAGCTATCTTTCCACCAGTCTATGCTTTCATCATAGAGTTTCTCATCAATGTAAAAAACTCTTCTATAAATCTATAAACCAGGAGCCGGGGGAGAGAACTTAAAGGATTTTTCTTGCATTTGATCTATTTTGTAGGAGACTGAACAGGAGATTGATCAAGCGGGATGGTCTTACCAGTAGCAGAGGGCCTGGAATCATGTTCACTGCTTCCGGACTTCTGATATTCTGGCTTCTTCACATCGTGTAGGAACAGGAATGGATCCTATCACGATTTCAGCTGCCCTGTCTCCTGCTGGGGGATTGGCATTGAATTCAGCCACAGATGAAGATGAAGCTTTGCCCAGCAGACCCACAGCCATTGGGAATCCAAAATCCCTTCGAGAGGTCTGCGTCTGGTCCATTTAACAGGTAGGAATTCTATTAGCCTTCCCACTCCCAGGATCCTGGACTCTAGCTGAGGAAGTGGTGTTGAGCTGCACCGTATCAGCTATCGACAGCGACGATCAATTTCCTTTCGGACCGACAACCAGCCCATTCGACAGACCCTCGCCTAACCCAGTTGAGAGGGGACTTTTCTCACTCACCTCCACATTCTTCATCTACTTGACCAGACCGAAATCTCCTCTATTGGGGCTCAATGCAATGTATACAACTCTTTCCCATCAGAACTCCTCCTGCCCTCTTGCATATCATCACACCGCAACGGAGAGGGAAGCAAGAAGTGTAAGCGAGCGGAGTTTTCACTAAAACCTCTTTCTTAGCCCCTTGGTCTAAGGTAAGCAAGCGTAGGCTTCGGTACTAGAGAAGGAAGGAATAGATCTATATCCCTTTGTTTGCTTAGTTTTATGTTCGTCTATTATAACATAATGCAAAGATGTTATCCTCAATCATTCATAAAGTATATTGAAACAAAGATACATCCTAACTCTCAGTCTGACATCTAATGACATTAGGGTCGTCGACTTCACAGAGAGAAGAAGTACCAGTACTCCCCACTGGGAAAGAGAACGGATCCTCAGCCATTCTCACCAAGTCATACAACTTTCATAACAGACCGTATTGAAAGATCATTATATTCTTTCGAAAACGGCGTATACCCAAGCTGGCGGTTTCAATAAAGACTCAAAGTCCAGACTGTAATAGAACTGCACAGAACCTACACCGGCACACCCGCCGGAAAGCCCGAAATTGCCATCGCAAGAAGCACGAACGGGCACAGAAGCAATAGGCAAAAAGAAAGCACTCGCGAGCGTCGTTGTAGGAGCGAGCAGGAGCTCTTGAGTTGGCTTGGCTTTCGAAGGCAAGGGTGTACGTATCCCAGGTGAGCCAAGAGGTTCAGAGTGGGAGTAGATCAGCTGATCCTAGTATTCCTCGCTTCAGTAGGTTCAGGAAGCTTTGGCATCGGGACGCATTACGATAGCTAGGCCGGGTGGGATTCTCTATCGGATACTTATTCATCAAGTGGATCCTTTGTCCCTTACCTCAGTAGCTGGCCCGGAAGGCGGTAACCGGCTTCGGTGAAAACTCTTCCAACAATCAATCGCGAGGAAGCCGAGACGGATTTGAATGAAGTGGAACCGATTTCGAATCAATCGGTCAAATCACTCGACTGCGGAAATAAATCTATTGAAAGAGGTCCATTAGCCCGAACCTTTCGTCGGCCAAAACAAAGTCCTATTCTTGGCTCCGGCGGTCTCTTCTATTCAAATGAAAAATTTGCAGTATGCGGTCCCAAAATCCCCTCCTCTACTCCTATTTCGGCTCTTATACATGCTGCTCCCTGGCCCAGTCTTTCTACCCAAGCATATCTTCCAAGACCTCAAGACTCATTTTGATATGCGCATGTTGGAACCGATGAGTGATCAGAGCGACCCGCAACTTACCAGCATGGGGAGTTGCGATGGATGCCAAGATGAAGACTCCTATGCACCAAGGATCTTAGGGGTACCACAAATAGTTGGATCGTAAGACTTTCTCTCCCATCCCACTTCTTTCCTCAATCCCAATAAAGGATATCGATTTTCGATAACCACTTTCACCCGATCCAATTCACCTCCATGGAGCCAGCGAACTAGTAGATCATCTTTCCTGAGGAATGGAAGGATGTAACGGTATTCGAATTATCCGGCTACACGATGAGAAAAAAGCATCCATGAACTCCTTACTAATGGTTTCTTCTATCTGGTACTTAATGTTGATGAAAGCCGGTAAGAAGTGCATCTTGCTTGGAAAGACCCTTTCTTCAGACTTCAGAAAGGGCTATTAGATGGGCGATTCCCCCTTTCCATTGAAGTAGGGAAAGCGGGATGAAAGCTCTAAGCCCGCATCTTCACCTTCTATTGGAAAGGAAGCGGATCCAATCCATTCGAAGGGGGAGCAGAGCAGCAGGCAGGCAAAGCAGGGGAAGCTATATGGATTGAAGCGCGGAAGCAATGCCCTTCGGAGCGCATTGCTTGGGCTAAGTCAAAGTTGCTGATCTCTTTTTCTTGTATTCTCTTCCTTGGGAAACACACCTCCCACATCATCTGCTGTCTCACATCCATCGGGATGAGTGTTGCGTCTGTCTTATCTTCCCCTAAGGTCTATTGTATTGAAAGGTCATCTCTCGAATTCGAGCAACGAAAGGAGGAGGTTGGTGAACCATATAGATATTCAGTAATGAATACGATGTGGATCCGTTCCAAAGCCACTAATTCCAAATATAGTGTGAGGGGGACAGAGCTTGCATTTCCAGGTACAATCCTCCGCCTCAAGGCGTTGGAATCTGTCAATCGGAGGAGCGCAACCAAGTTTAAAACCTCACATCCCTTGCGGGCTTTGTTCCAGTTCATCTTTCTTCTTCTTTTGTTGTTAAGCGAGGAAAATCCATAGGTTAATTAATAGCTTTCTCTTTTTTTTTTGTAAGCAATAAATATGTGTCCCTCCTCTCTTCTCTGTTGAGTTCATCTCGTAAAGGGGGCTATAGTTCAATAGTATGGACATTTCCCCTTATAAGAGGGAGGGCGTGTTTTTTTCCATCGCATAGGGACTCCCGTATAAGCAAGCTTCCACAAGGATTGATAATAAGCATCAATCCGGCCTTCTGTGGAGATAAAAAGAAGAATATATATTAATAATAATATTGAATTTGCTCGGTCATTGACTGTCCTTCTCAATCGATTAGACTATGGCGAATCGCTTGTGTATTGGTCTTTGGGAAAGTATAAGAAGGACGCTATTGCTCGCAACTGGTCTTGATCGGTCCGTCGGTCCAACAAAGAAGTCAACTCTAGTTGCTTTTCCTGTCCGATCGGAAACAGGTATTCTGTTTATGGTGTAAAGGTCGGCAGCAAGCATAGGAGCTAAGGTGTCGAAAGCGAGGTGGAGTGTCGGCAATAGCTAATTGGCTCAGGTGATTCTTGTTGTTGTTGCGGGCGTAGGGGAGGACCCTCTTTCGAGTTTCAGAGGTAAATCCTCATATGAAAGACTCCCATCCCCGCGGAAAGCCCCCTTGGTGGAATCCCTCAACTCCTCGAGAAAGAAAAAAAAAGGAAAAAAAGAAACATAGGCTCAGCTCAAAGCAAACTACGGCTCGAAAGAAGAAAACTCAAACCGGCTCGAAAGCTGCAAGCGGTTCGCGGGAGGGGAGGGGTATAGGTCTCGATCACGTGTGAGGTATGAATCTCTACTACGATCATAAGGAGTAACTCGGTATGGGTCTACTAGTCATAGGTTGATATGCTGTTAACTCTACCGGAGATAGGTATGGAAGCCACTACTCGTGCTAGTTAATCCATAATGAAAGCACGAGTGCTAAAGAATTTGCCGCTAGCTCTATTAATGATGCTATAGGTTACAGATCTAGTACGATATGCCGCTACCCCTATAACGTAAGGGCTTTGAAGCCAGCTTCGAAAACGGGTTCCAAACCTTTCTATAATATAAGGTAAGGTAAGCTTGTTGACTCAAGAACGCATTCTCCTTCGGCCTTCGAAAACTAAGAGTTTGGTTGATGCTGCATATCGCACGCTTGTTATATTTGTTTATTTAGTTAAGTATAACTAACTGAAAGCGCCTATGAATTAGTTCCAAGAAAGCGGCCGTTCACGTCAGGCGAGGTTCTTTTTGTAGTATACCGTACTGTATCGAAAAGAATGCATTAGAGAGTATGCATAGCAGTCTTCCACCCCCATTTGGGCTCGTTCGTTTAGCAGATCGAATGAATAAGCAGTCGAAATTCTTTGATGTGCCGCTAGTGCTTTGGTGTAGCGAAGGTTTACTTCTTGCTGTCGCCTGGATAAGAGGAAGGGTGGGCGGTTGGTGGGTTTTTTAGTATAGAGCTCTTTTCAAGCTGGACTTTAAAGAAAGAGATTGATTCCAACCAAATCTTAAGAACAAGCCTTTCAGGCTGACTAAGCGCCTAGCTTGTGAGGGATTGAGTGTTAATATGAGATCAGAGGTCTCAGCTGAGCCTGAACGTCCAACAACGGACACTTTGTCTTGGACAGCTGGTCAAACAACAGGGAACAGCGGAAACAGGTTGCGCGTTGTTCATTCCAATGTGGCGGATAAAATCACGCAAAAAGGATAGCCTCTGAGAACGTAGCCTGCTGGGCGTAACAAACCAGTATGAATGAGAGACTAGCGGACCTTATTGATGAGCCCTTTCTATCTATACGATACGAGAAAAACGAGACTTGTGCTTACTCGGCTCCCATATGCCATTATTCATAAGTAGGTGGTGGAGCGGGTAGTTTTTGAATATTGAACTGTTGAGTCCTACCTTGTTTGTTGCCTCTTCCGACCGCCTATCAAGCACGGGATTTCCTTGTTTAGTGTAACCTACGCGGGTTGACACTTCCTACGTCTTGACATTACAGGTCACCCCCTCTCCTCTGGACTTATCCCCTCCCTCGCCCATGCTGCTTGGTTGCGAGTTTTTGTAGCAGTCCGCACTTTTGGACATGTGTAGTTTGCTTTGTGATTCACCCTACCTACTAACAAATAACACCATTATTGTGCGAGGTCGAGAGCCATAGTAGCCTTCCTTAGCGGTACAATGCTCCCACACCGACGCCCTAGCCCAGCCCAGACGCAATGGCTGTAGTTTGAAGACTAATTAGGGCTTGAGTACGTGAACACATGACCTCCGTCTGAACCTTCTTATATATAAATAAGCCCACAGTCGAGACGACTAACTACTATTGCGCCTCTTTCTGGTCAATCAATCCATCCGGGAGGCGAGAGGGCTATTCATAGTAAGAACAACGTCAAGGAAGGGCGTGAAGACGGGGGTCAGGCTTGTGCTAATAACCGCTTGGGCTTGTGTCCTAGTCCGCTACATGGGCATCATTTAGAGCTCATAACACTTTATTAGTGACAGTCCCAGTGTGTGTGCTACCTAAGTTAGATTTTGCCTCATATATATAAGACTGGTATACAAAAGCAGAAGATTCGGTCTCCCTTGACCCAAGCAAGCCCACAGATAAGCCCATCCATGATCAATGCCTCTTACAGACAGGCGCTCACTTCGAGACTTCGATCGTGGCTCCTTTTCACTCCTCGAAACGAAAGCGCTATAAGTTCAGATTATGACTCCGCAGAAGCTGCTGCTAGAACCTGCCTGTGCCCACATCCATCCTAAAGGGAGAAGGTCTCCAACCAAGACATACCCTGATTATAAGGTAAGGTCCATTTGTTTGTACGAGCCTTTTTTAGACGAGAAGGGAAAAAAGCACGCGTGGTCCGGTTTCATATTGGCTTTTCATAGGCGAGTCACAAAATGCCCTTGGTTATGCTCACTTCCAAGTAATGGAATAGTTAGCCCATTTAAGCACTACACATTATAGTAGAGTAGACTTCCAAAGCTGCAAGGCGAGAAGAGAAAAGGCTCCAAAGCGCAGGGAAAGCTTTTGCTTGTTTTGTTCCAGTTACACAGTACATCAGACACCAATACACGACTTCCAACATCGTCAGTCACTGAACTCACTCAGACTCACCTACATCCGGATCTAACAGTTAGGAATCGCGCAACTGAGAAAGAAGCATGACCAGTTGAGCTCGAAGAACAAGAAACGGAAGCACGCTTTGGAACAATCACAAAAGGGGGATTCCCCGGGTATTTCTAAGGGCGGACCGCATACCAACTATTCCTTCTCACAAGTATGAGAGTAAGGATGGTCGTAGATCAGAGCCATACATACCGCCATTCTTGTATACGCCTATTTCTCTTTAGCAATCAGCCATCAGCCCTCTTCAAGCTGTCGAATATAGATAGGAGACCTACTTCAAGTTCAAGGCTGGCAGCAAGCGTAGGTGCAATCGCATTGGGTAATAGCAATACCTTTCCCGATTTGTACGAGCGCACCATACGCATGGAGAGTCGCAAACTGGCGGGAAAGATGGAGATATTAATGCCCCTAATTTTAGAAACTAAAGCTGCTAAGCAAGTGCCTTCTAACTGATATCACATTTAAGCCAATGCCATCTATCGCCTATCGCCTACTCAACTGAGTGGGATCAGTGGGTCTCTCCTCAGGAAGCCTATCGACCGCTCTCCTTAAATCTACCTGTTGGTCTTCCTCAACCCCGTTTCATGCTAGAGGAAAGAAAGCCGATATAAAGAGCTCCATATTAGCGAATTGCCTCTGAGTCCTCTTTTTAGACGCTATTCTTCGAATCTCGAAAGAGGCTACGCCCCTCCTTGCCTAAGAGTTCTTGCTTCAAGTTAACTTGCGTTTGGAAGTCTTACTGCTACTGTCGGTCCTAGCTATTGGCTGCCTAGTTGTAGGCTTACTTTCGCTCCTCTACCCGGCAATGAGAATGAAAACCTTGGATTCCATTCATTTGGAATTCTTTAACTTGCTAACTCGCTTCCTCTCCAATGGAAAGTACGTCCGAGGCCTGAGAAGCTCCGAGTTCTGGAGGTAGAAGGGAAGATCAGAGCGGACACCTATGGGATAACTTGAACATATAAATATGCCTCACTTTCCTGAAAGCAAGAAGCACCGAATCCCTCTCTGCTAGGCTAGGAAGACTTTCATTAGCAGTCGTGCTGTGGAACCATAGTCCTTAGGCCTCAAAAGAGTATCTGTCTTTAATGAAAGTACAGGCAGAATGGAGTCTGTTTTCAAGGGGCTACAGGGAAGGAGTTTTGCCTATCAGGTACCTTGGAGTCCCTCTTATTTCCTCAAGGCTTAAGAAATCGGATTGCTCTGCCTTAGTAGAGAGAATGGTGACCAGAGTGAGGAGCTGGACATGCAGGGTTCTCTCCTATGCAGGCAGACTCCAGCTGGTAAATTCGGTTCTCTTTGCTATTCAAGTTTACTGGTCCTCAATGTTTATGCTTCCCAAAGGAGTGGTTAAGCAAGTAGAAGAACAAATCCTTAGATCCTTCTTGTGGAAGGGAAGCGAACTAAGCAATTCAGGGGCAAAAGTAGCTTGGGAAACAGTGTGCTTGCCTAAGAAGGAAGGTGGATTGGGGGGTGTAGAATCTTGGAACCGTGCTGCAATGCTTAAACATTTATGGCATTTATGTGCAGACGAGGAGCAGTCCATCTGGTCGTGTTGGGTTAGATCCTACCTTATCAGAGACAGAAATTTCTGGCAGTTGAAGTTCCCAGGAGACTGCTCCTGGACGTGGAGGAAAATACTGAAACTGAGATCCCTTGCACGAGACAAGATAAAATGTGTGGTGGGAAATGGAAATTCTACTTCTCTTTGGTATGACAATTGGCACCCTCTTGGTCCCTTTGTCAGCAAGTTTGGGAACAGTTTCATTTCGGCTTCTGGTTTGGGAGAGGAAGCTAAAGTTGGGGCAATCATAGAAGGAGGTGATTGGAACTGGCCTAGTGGGTCCTCTGAATGGCAGGAAATCATTAGTGCCATGCCTAGTGATTTAAAGCCCAACATTGCGATTAGAGACAGGGTCATTTGGCTGAATGCTCCTAGTGGTAAGTTCTCTATCAAGCTTGCTTGGGATGGTATTCGGTCTCGCAGCCCTGTTGTGAATTGGCATCATCTAGTGTGGCACAGCAAGTCTATTCCCCGGCATTCGTTTATCCTTTGGTTAGCCATTCGGGGAAGATTGTCTACTCAGGACCACTTATACAATCATGGCATCATTCAGGCAGTAAGGTGTGCGCTGTGTGGTGAAATGGAGGAGAGCTTGGACCATTTGTATTTCTCTTGCCACTTCTCTGATCGAATATGGCAGCTTCTTTGCGATAAATGCAATATACCATGGGTCAACAGAAGTTGGGAGGAAACCCTCCAGTGGATGGCCATTAGTTTCAAAGGTAAATCCCTGCGCAGCCTAATAGCTAAATTGATGTTTGCAGCAACAGTTTATGGAATCTGGCGTGAGAGAAACGCTAGAATGTTTCAGGGTAGGTCAAGAGGAGTTAGTAATGTGTTTTATGAGATTATGTACTGGGTGAGGGCTAGGATCAACTCCCTACATGGGTTCCAGCCTTCCCAAGAAAACAGATGGCTCGTAGGCTCATGGAGATTATCGGATGCAATTGTTAGGGCCAGATAGTGCTGCTGGTCTGTTCTTTGTGTTGGGGGGTGTCTTTGATTAGATTCCCCTGCTTGTTGTTCTTAGTTGTAAAGGGTATGCCCTGTACTGATATTGTTATTTTTTAGTGTGTTAATATATTCTCACTTACCCCCCAAAAAAAAGTAAAGAAGAGATTTTCAAATACCAAATTCAAGACCAAAGAAAGGGCATCCATGACTATATATAATATCAATTAGGCTTATACGGTTGGGTGATTGGACGCATCTTTCCTGGCTTATTTGGTTTAGGAATAAATGATCGATACATCGGGGAGAAATGAAAGGAGGAGCGACTGATAAGGAGCGGTTCAAACCTTTGATTTTTTCATTGTTCTATTCCTGTATTTGATAACGGCCTTGTTGAACACTCCATAAATGATCAATGACAACAACCAAATGATTTAACAAAGCCTTCCCCTTAAAAACTCCAAAAATCAGTCTTCCCTATCTCCCCACACTGGGATGTCCTGATCATCAGAGCATCCTATCGTCCACAAAGCGATCTTTCCTCTAAAAGAAAAAGAGAAGAGAGACCAAGCGAGTGAAGATATGAACGAGACTTATGAATTTGATTCTTCAAATCCGAGGAATTGGATGCCCATGCCTTTCTTTGAGAACCAACCGTAAAAAGATCAATTGTTTTTAGGCGAAGAAATATTCCCTTTATGACCTAAAACAAACCCTACCTTCCTTTTCATTCTTTACGGAGATGAGTTTAGTGAATGACCTTTGTTCAAAATGACCAACTATGAATATGACAGGGGAAGACGAGACTCTTGAAGAGTAGATCATAGACCAAAGGAGAGGCGGTGGAGTGAAAGCCTATTTTATGGGGGTCTGGTCTGCGACTAGAGAATCTCTTTCGGACTTTCGTTTAGAAGGGAAGCTAAGGGTGTGAAAGAGGGCGGCTATCCTATTCATACTTCCGGGAAGCCCTCTCTTCTTAGACATCGAAATCGAAAGCAAGAGAGGAGCTCTTCTGGTCCCGAACCCACAACTGGCACACAAAAAACTCTTGATTAGAGCCTTCCATCTTGGACTCGTCTCTGTCCGTCTACTTCTATCCCCTCCACTGATTCTATTGATTGATTATTCCCACCCACCTTCCTTCTTCTGTTGGTAGTGCTTTTCCTATGGATTTGGAACCTCGCATAGATAGATCATCTCGTTCTACTTTCTTTATGTGTTACCTAGGGATCATCTTCCTTGACCTCATTTAAACAGTGTGCCCGCATGACAATAAGAGCATCGGTAAAGGAGAGGAAGGGCAGTGCTCTATCTTGTACTGTTTGGTTTGCGGTGCCAACTTAACCTGTGTTAAAAGTGAAAAGCAAACTCTTAGATGGGCAGGTCAAAACCTGGCAAACCGAGATTCTTCTGTCCAGTGGGACCGCCCCGGCTTCACTCTCATCAGCTGTACGATTTACATTACGAAATTAGATAGCGAATGTAAGCAAGTGTTTTCTTCGGAAGCGTAACAGAAATAGAATAAATAGAAAAACCTATTTTCATTCCCAAGCCACTTTCCTTCCATTTTCTCCTAGACCCAACCACTGCCCTTGTTCCAAGATCTCACTTCATTCACGAATCTGCCTCCTTTGTTTCAGAGCGCGCTTAAAAAGCTCCTTGGTCCCCCTTCGCTAGCTCCGCTTTATTGCCTCTTGTCTTAGGCTAGCTATTAGCCAAAGGTTACCGGCAACTCCCGACTACACAACGTTAAGCCTTGCTTGGTCGGTCTTGAGATGCATATGAATCAGAAATCGAAGAACGGGATGCTTTAAAAGGAGGATGGCAATTAATTGGCTTCAAAGTCAACAGGTATAAGCTTTCGATGGAAGCGCTAGGCAAACCTGTAACAGAATACGGGTCGAGTAGCAGATCCAAAAGAAAAGGACTCAATCCTTGGCTAGACCTAGCCCTCTTTTTCAAATCATTAATTCCAACCTCTGATTGATATAGTTACCAATGGCAAATAACGCCCTATTCTCGATTCAAACCAATCCAGGTCCGAACCGGTGAACAGTTTGTTATTACCATCAAAAGCATACCGAACCCTAGGGGCCCAGAGGCAACCCTGAGACCACTGTTGGGCCTGAGCATGAGTGCTCACCAGTCAAAACGGGAATCCCGCTAACTCGTACGCTAAAGACGTGAAGAAGGACCTCTCCTCTTATGCTTCGCCAGCACCCAATAAGGACCACAAAGTGCATTACTAATGACCACTGGAGAAGATCCCTTGCCTCTGCTCCTTGATAGAGCCGCTCAAGGAGTTGCTTCTTTTTCGCTTTTTATTTTCTTGTGCTCAACCTCAAAACCTTTTGAGGTTGGGAGAAGGCATTAGTCGTCTAAGTCGGGCTGCTCATCGGTGCGTACTGTGCTCCCTCTTTCACTTCCGAGCATCTGGTCATCAGATTCCAAACATCTAGTCAGGCCTAGTACCGAAGTCGAGTGCTACCACTGAGCTTTGAATGGGTCTCCCCCTTTCGATGAGCAACAATCTGACATTGAATGCTTGAGCCATTGCTCGGACAATGAAAGACCTTGTCTTGTCTCTTGTCTCTTTCTTGACCTGCCTACGGGGAGGATCAACGAAGGGCCGTATCGAAGCGAACACTTTTCTTTGAAAGAAATGACCCCTCTTTTTAACAGTTATTGAGTCAAAGTAGTTGAAAAGGTAAAATGACCCCTTTCTTGAAAGGTGCATTTTGGAATGTAAACTTCAGTTGTAGATCAGTAGTCCGATAGTGGGCTTGGGCTATTTCTTGATGAGCTTGAAGCTTAGGGCTGCTTTAGGGCAGCATCCGGTGTAGAGGACTTCGAATACATGTCATTCCGCTCGGTAGTGGCCTAAGGCTCAATGATTGATCTTCTGCGCTAAGGCTAGCATCTCATCCCATCTTTCATCTACTAGCATTTCTCATCTTTCATCTTATTGCTTCGAGCTCTCTTCGGGAAAGTGTAAAAGTGTAACCTGCTGCTCCTTGATTTCACATAAACAACTGAGTGCCTTCTGCTCCTTTTGGTCTTCTCTTTCTGTGTCTATTGATCTCCTGCCCACTCACACTCACATTCTCTTTATCGAATCCTTCTAGGCGGATAGGACTACTCCTGCTTGCTCTTGGCCTTCTGCCTCTACTTTTTAGTATGCCTTTTTGCCGTCGATTACGGCTTGACTGCGTCGACTCTATGCCTTCCCGGCTTGCTTTCTTGGTGACTCTAACCCGGAGACTTTTTACCTTTATTCTTTCGGTATCGGTATGCCTTCGATGATTACTGCTTTAATGAATACCTTATCTTCGGCAAGTTAGGAAGCTACGAACTCTTCCCTCACCCGAAGGCGAGTGGATGTATTTTTCAAGTAAGCATGAATACGACCGTTCCTACTTTCTTTTATTTCGGATGCTCATTCTCGGTCCAGCGAAGTCTCCTCTCCAGCAGCGACACCCTAGCCTTCTCATAGAAGAAGACGTTTTTTAATAGATGTGAGCCCCACTGGTTTAGAAGGACATTTGTCCCCAGACGGGGGATCTTACTATAAGATGCCACAAAAGAGGAAAATCGCAGAACTCTTAACGAACAAAGAGTAGTCGCTCCTTTCCTGCGACGGGATAAAGAAGCTACTCCACGGAACACAAGCTGAATGTAAGTCAAAGTGTCGGTGTCTGGAAAGAGCAAAGATTCTTGTTCTCTTAAGCGAGTGAAGGAACCCGAGGGCATAGAACGGTATAAGAATAACCAAGGACTCTCTTTCTCAAAGGCATGTTAGTCAAGATAGACACAGAGCGATTTCTAACATCATCGTCAATAAGCCTTGCATGAAAGTGGAACTGTTCTCCCTAGCCTAGAATGATAATATAAAGACAGGGTGAATGGATCTTTCACATACTCCCTCATATGTTTCCCTATTGGTCTCACTACCCCGGTAACTAGATTGACTCTCCTTATCAAGAGATTCCATCTAGTCCGAGGTGGAAGTCGTATTAACCCGCAGGATCTCTAAAGATGAGTACGCCCAGATCTGATTCACTTGCAGGTATTCGAGAACAAGCCCCTCTAGAGATGAATGTGAAGCTGACTCAATCACTGTGGATTCTGTGGCATCAATGCCAGTTGCCTTTCTTCGGCCGTATTCTAAGAAGAAATCCCATTCTTGCTAAGAGCGGTAATTCCTTTAGGCCACTCACTGGAACCCCAAGAATTTGTCCTAAATCCTATTTGCTTTCCTATTCATTATTCATTGCCTTTCCTTCTACTTTGAATGAAAGCGTATCAGGCTTTGAGTAAAATCTACGTCTTTCTTGTCTATTTCCTTTTGCTTGAAATGTAGGACTATTCCTATAGCCCGGGTATGGTCTTGCAGTAATAGGGAAGCCCCTTTCATTGTCTGCATTGCCGTCTCGATTAGTAAGGTACAATGACTTTTCCCGTTCTGCTTCCACTCCGCCCTCCATCCAGTAGATCTTCACCTAGCTAGGATTCTGACTCTCGAACGGGGGGAACGCAAGCTATTAGATTGTTGACCCGGCCTCTGACTTCGTTTTAGGCTGAAGTAATTTTAGGCTGGGTATGGAATGATTTTCACCACCTACCTGGTAGATGTGTGCATTTGACCTCTACCCATACCTTTGCTATCTATGCTCCGCTCCAACCATGATAGCGATTTATGCTATTGGTGTGGTGCTTCTTTCGGAGGCTCAACCAGCCTGGATAAACCACTTCTGGCTTTGCCTCATACCCGGTCTAACTAAAACTTGGACTTTGATAGGATTTAAGTTCTCGCCAGGAGCCGATTGCTCTTAAGGAGAAACCGATGGAACATAGTAGTTCATTTTTCTCTCCCGATCTGGTTTCGGTTAAGTAATCTGTCTATCCCTAGTCTATTACTTACTTAATTGCTTGTCTACTGGCTGTAACTTGAAAGGCTTACCACTGGATCGAAGGCAGAAGCACTTTTAGGATTGGCTAGAGGGGAACCAGATGTTATTATAAAGTCTTAATTCAGTCTTAATATTTTAGAATCTCGCTTATGACGGGTAACATTATATTTAATTGAATTGACTATATTATATATGTTTCTTCCATATGAGCTATTCCCTTTGCCTAGGAACGGAGTGACTGGCTAGTAATGGACAGGGACTTCAAAACTTGATACAGATGGCTTGTTTGTGAGATGAGATACTGTTGGCCTGGCTTGCCTTTATTTTGTTTGCAGGAGATGGTTACACACTTATATAGAAAGGATATATGCCATTAGACCCTTAGCTCATTAAGGCCAATAGCGGGACAGATTAAAGCAAGAATCCCTCAACTCCTTCGGTTAACTATATCTGCTTCTATCTATTAGAAAAAGGGGGTATCCTTTGGTATAAGTAAAGGGGGAAAGCAACATTCCTTAAAAAGTTGCCATGCATACAAAAGGTTAGATAACTTAATGTCAATCCTAACAAGAGGAACATTTACAGTGATTGTTGGTTAACAATAACTTCAACTATCAGACCAGACTTAACTAACAAACTTATTTATGCATAGATAATAATCTGTGAGCGCGTGCTGTCTCCTTTGAGAGTGGTGCAAACGGTCTCAAAGAAGCGAAGTAGGACCGATCTAGGAAGTAGGGTTGATTTGTGACAACTTTTTCGTCACCGTCTTTCTAAGTGGTAGGGTACGCTAGCTAGTTGACGGGCTTTTAACTGCGGTCTGCTTTCAAAGACTGGAAACCTAGAAGTATACTACTGGATTGAAAGCGTTTTGACGTTGGGATGATGACAAGTCTCTGCCTGCAGACTAAAACTCTGGAGACTACGGGTCCCTACGGTGCAACCCCGCTTAGGTCGGAAGCCATCCCAGCCTGAGCGAATTGGGTCTTTGCATTAACTCAAAAGGATAAAAAGCGCATCAGGTATAGGAAGGACTTCTTACAGGAGCACAGGAGAACAACCTATATCAAGGATGGTAGTTGACTAGCACTCACAAGAAGGCACTGATGGGATGAGTTCCTTGATTTACTAGTCAAGAGATTCTCCGGAGAGCTATTACTAAAGATTCAAGAAGGAATTTCCTAATCACAAGTGGTACGATCCCAATGAAAGTGTCTCTTAGCTGGTTTACAGGCTTCATAAAAAGGCAGAAAATAACAATCACTGTCATAACTCCAAGAGTGAATTGCCCTTAACTGCCCGGCAGGCTGAAATAGCTTTCTCGGGAGCCTCTGGAGGGGGTCGGGTTAATCCCATGATACTCAAGGAGCAGGGCGTCGTATCCCAGGGGTTCGACTAATACATCGTAAAGCGGGTCCAGGTTTTGGGTTATTAAAAAAAAAAGGGAAACCACTACCTCCCTATTTGCTGCTAAAAACAGACTCTGGAAGAGGTTTTTGCTAAGATGAATGCAACTTCTATGTATTTCCCATCGCATTTTCATAGGGAATGTACTCCTTCATATTCAATCTTTTAACGATGCTTGCCAATTCGGAGCACTTAGATCGATTTGAACGCAGATTTTCGCAAAATGACCTCGCGTAGCCAGTTCAGTAACCGTATCAATTTGAATAAGTTTACCAAGAGTTTTCCCTATTTGGAGAAGTACTTCACTGTCGAAGTACTAAATAAGGAGCTCAGGTAAACGGATCCAAACCGCAGTTTGAGTGACCGTTGCCAAGGAAAGCCTTGAAAGCAGGAAAGGCAAGCTATTTTAACAACGGGGTTCTCTTTTTTATAATACGATATGACCTTCCAAAATTCAACTGATGAAACCATTCTTCAGCCATACCAGACTAATTACGTCTACGTCTAATGAGCCTAGCCTAACGGTTCTAGGGCGAATTCCGTCTATTGCTCCTTACCCTATAGGTTATAGAGACTCTTCCCAGTGCCAAGAACTAGGATCAGAAGGAAGGTCTCAACCCTTTGGTACGAAAGTAGGCTATGATTCCCAGAGAGAAAGAAATGGTTTCATATAAAGGCTTGGCACCTAGTTATCTTTATTTAAGTCGGCCTTACTCGGGCTAAGTTCAAGCAAAGATCAGTCCTTTAAGCTAAAAGCTTAAGTGATCAACTAGAAGATACCACCTTCCCCAATGAGACTTCTTTCCCCGGAGCAGCAACTGAAAGAGAAAAGACCGGGTATGCCTGAAAACCTGAAACGGATTCGTGAACAACAGATAAGAGATATACCCCAGATACCATTTGAACCAGAGCTGAACCATTGAATTACCCGAGAGTTCTTTTTTCTGTTAAAAGTTGTGCGATTAGTGTTGCGACCATTTCCTCGACCATGGTTGTGGCCATTTCCACGACCACTCTTATAGCTGCGACCCCGATTCGTGCCACGGTTATTATAACCACGATTAGCATCACGATTGTTGGAAGCAAAGCAAGAAGAGCAGTAGTGGACCGATCTTGAGAGGTATGGTGATATACTTCTAATCGTTTTTCACGATTGAGAAGCATACTTTAGATTTCTTCAAAAGAGGATGTGGTGGACATGGTGTGTACTGTATTAACAACCACATCATAATCAAGATCAAGTCCGTCAAGAACACAACCAATAATTTATCGATCACTCATTGGTTGTTGAATAAGAGATAGTTCATCTGTGAGCCTGCGGATACGATCCATATATTCCGTAATGGAATATGAACCTTTGCGAATATTAAAAAGGTAATGCTTTATCTGGTAATATCGAGCATTGGTCTGGGAGGTATAAGCCCTGTCAAGAGCCTCCCAAGTGGAACGAGCTGTCTTGTATCCAATAACTTGGGCACAGACAGGTAGTTTGTTGCTTCTTATGTCGAAGCGAAGGTAGATTAATGAGGAACTGCTGCCCTTTAGCTGCAAACATCGTGAATTCCTTTTGCCTCCTCCCTCTATACTAGAACCTAGGCGGCCAGTGATAGGAGGAAGACCCAGCCCCCGCACTCGAACGGGCAACCACGGTCTGCTTCTTACTTCTCCATGAGATGAGATTACCATCAACAAACAACTCATACCCGGAGGTGGATCTTCGATCACTAGGGGACCCGGCCCAGTCTGCATCGGAAAATCCTTCACTTCAATTCTGAGATGATTATTAGCCTTGTATAAAAGGCCCTGGCCCGGTGTCTTCGTCAAATATCGCATGCATAACAGCCTCCCAGTGTTCAACTCGAGGCTGAGCCATAAACTGGCTAACCACTTGGGGTCTTTGACTTCTCTGATAAAGCCAACCTTTAATAACTTATAAATCTTAGTGATGATAAGCGGGAGGATTTCAGGGCCGTCTGGGAGCTTGCTTGATGGGAGCAGTATCGCTTTTTATAGTTAAGTGGTGCACTGCAATTCGTGGGTCAAGCCCAGGCATTTCTTTGTAACTCTAGGCGAAGATCTTTTTATTTTGCATCAAGAACTCTTTATATTATTCCCTTTCATCTTCAGATAGGTTAGCACTGATGAACACAGGCCTTGGTTCTTCACTTGTGCCAAGATTTATTTCCACCATCTCGTCGACCGTTGCTTGACCGCCGTCTTCTAGTTTCGGGGGAGCAGACTGAACTTCTATTAGTTCACGAGATTTAGGATATTTTTCCGACGAGCTGCCTTCTTGAATTTCTACCATGCGAACACATCAATGAACTCCTTAAGCAAAGAAAGAAATTCTTCCTTTTCTTTCTCTGATAGGCTTGAGCCAATTCGAACCATGAATTCCATCTATCCGGAATCTTTCTTGCTTTCCCGGAAGGCTATTCCCCGATCCTCTACTTGCATGATCGTCTAACCAACCAACACGGCTGTTTGCAGTACCTATTATGAGGCAGCCTGGGACCTAGGTACAAGGATTCTGGAATGTAACAAAATATGTATGAGAGATCTCGAGATCGAGGAACAAAAGAAAGAAAAGAAATAGCGGAAAAGGCGTGTGAAGCTATTGATTTTTGATTCCTATCTCTTCTGTAAACAGGCGACTACCTTATTTATATAGGATAAACCCATTTAGTGTTTCCAACCGATGGTATCGAATTGAGTGCTTCCAGCCAGAGTGGTCTTGAATTGACTTTTGTCATGCCGCTTTCATAGAGCAGGATCCGCTGTAAAACTAGTCACTTTCTTATTTTATGATTGATAAAAGTAGATCGAATTTCATGCAAGAATTAATGAAATGATCTGACCAACCCGCGGTCGTTAAGTTCGCCTTTCGGCTCAGTTAGTTACCACCAACCCTTCGAATTTGCTTCTTACCACTCGGCTAAAAGCTCTAGAATGAAGCTCATGAACCCGAAAATGCAAAAAAATCTATCATCTTTCTATTAAATTAGCTGTGTAACAGTCTCAGTGCGAGCGTTCAACGAACTATGCTAACGGCTCACCGGGAATACCTTTACCTTATTCTCCTGATCAGTTTATGGCTGGGGAAAGAGAAGTCTCTAAGGACTTAGCCTCTATGACGATGACGCTAACAGAGCTATGAATGTCAAGCCAGCCCATAACCTCTAAGTTTTGGGTATTACATTCTTGATTCCTTCGGAAGCTCGATCATTGCTATTGATCTCTTCCGCTATTGTGCGCTATTACCATTGATTTCTTCGCTAAATAAAGGAGAGTAAGTAAAGGTTCGATGAAATTAAATTGAACTCACTGAGAACCACTTTGTCAAAAGCAAACATGGAAAAAAAGAATTTCAATGCTGATTTAGGGCCGGCCAAACGAATGATACTTGTTCACCGACGGAAAGAGAGAGTGCTAACCCGAAGCACCGTCCCCCTACTATCCCAATTGAATTACCGACTCTCCAGCTGCTGCTACTGCTCGGAGGAGAAGGACAAAGGACAGAGGAGTATGCGAAAGGAAAGAGGGAGAAGAGAGCTATTCGAGGCTACTCGACTCGATGGGGAAGGGCTTTCTTGTGGCGAGCGGGCTTGCCTATGAATACTAATACTCGTATCCGGCTTGGATTTTGATCATTAATACGAGTAGGAGGTTCGCGCAAGCAAGCAGCAACGGGAGGAAGAGTAGAAGCTGGAACTGCTGGAGCTGGTACTCTTTCTCTCATGATATGCCCATTATTTAGCGCTATAATAGTTTTAATTACTTTTATAGGAGAGAGGGAAGGTCGGACTGGCTTTGCTTGCTTAACTACTATGTCGATTGATGGCTTGAGTATGAAGATGCCTATGACTACTGCTTGCTTGAAAGATTTCAGTTTACAGGAAAAGGATACCGATAGGCGGATTGACGCATCTGAGCAGGCAGGGAATACTTAGTGCTTTTCATATGAATGCTATGAGGCTTGGGCGAGAGAGCAGGTCTAGGAAGCCTAGATATTGCATCATGTGAAAGCAGCGCTAAAAGAAAAGACCAATAAGAGCTGTAAACAAGTGAGATAGGCACGAAAGGGGGCATTCTGGGGATGTCTTTCATCAGCCAGCACCTTCAACAGCCAGTGGGACAGATGCCGACACAGATTCGATTCTAGATTCAAAGATATAGGGTACGACCGATGACCAGGCAAGACAGGATGAAGCAAGCAGCAAGGGATTGGCTGAATAGAACAGATCGACCGGGAATGAGATATTGAATGGAAAGAACGAAAGCGACGTACGTACTGGATTGACTAACGTGTGCCAACTATTCTACTTCCCTATTTCCTGCTTTTTCACCTCCCTGGTGCACTCTTTCCCAGAATTCAACGATAGAGAAGAAAGAGATAAGAAATGACCGGACTAGACAAATGAAAGCGGACCAAGGTTTTTATTCCTTAGCCAAGCGCGCCTATTAAAGCGCCTCTATTACAGAAGCGAAAGCAATGTGCCCCAGCCGAAGAGCATCTTTATAAAAGAATGAATGGGAAGCAGGCCAGGTATATATTTCTATAGTTATGTTTACTTCAGCTCGACCATAGTCCTTAAATCGTTCATACAAAAACATCTGGAGGAAAGGAGTGGACATGAAGTTCTGGATGGCCTACCTCCCTATGGACATCTGAGAATATCTTACTATTTCATCCCACCTTGCATAAAGCCCCAAACGAAACCAGAGACCAAGCGCAATGCATTGTCCCTTTGCCAGTTTCGCTGCTATTAAAAAATGATCTGATGAAATGCACTCAAAGTTCACCCCGGGAAGAATGAACTTGGATAGCCACATGGCGAGATAAGCGGCCAGTTCATTTTTCTTTTTTTTTGTTTAGTGGAAGGGCTGAAGCCCAGAATTACAAGCATACATATCTGGGGAGTGACACCCCTATAATGTCATGACTTAGCAACGGCCTCAAAGCTTCAGGGGGTTCATCCAAAATGAATAAACCTGGCGGATAGCTCAAGCTTCTTTTGGCTAGAAAATCTGCACAATTGTTAGCCTCTCGCCCCCTAAATTGTAGCCTAAAGTCCTACTGTCTGTCCATCAATCTTCGAACATTAAGAATCAAGTTAAAATGGGGATCTTGAGTCGTGGCATGCTTAATGAGATGCAAGCAGTTCTGGGAGTTACTTTCAAGAAGAAGACTCCTAAACCCCAACTCCCACGCCAGTTCCAGACCTTTCAAAATTCCCCAAAATTCAGCGGTGGTATTAGTTGCTACTCCTACATTAATGACAAAGCCTTTTAACCATTTACCAGTAAAATCTCTCAGAAGCCCTCCCGCTCCTGCCGGTCCCGGGTTTCCACTCGAAGCGCCGTCAACATTTATTTTTATATCCTGGGCATCCGGAGGAATCCAATTTATCAGCACCTGATTTCCCTTCTTTAAGATGCAAGTCTTCCTCAAAATCTCTTCATCTTCTGTAGTTTTTTGAATTATAAGATTATGAGGGTTTGCCGGTACCATGAAGTTCTGCTGGTGAAGCATCTCATTTCGCCAGATAAAGCGCAACGCTTCTATAAAGATAAATCTCCATGAGCTCGCGACCCTCGAGTTGGGATGATTTAGAATACCCTTGCTTCACCTTGGGAGCCCCCTCGGAGACGCGTTCCAACATCTTTGAACTCTCCTCCACAGCGACTAACTCGAAGTCATTAACAAAGAAAGGAAGGCAGCCTCTCTTTCAGCTCGACAAGAACGGCGTCAGAAGGAAGGGCTGTGAGCAGCTGATCGAGAGCCTGGCTAAAGTCCTCCCTACGGTCAGATTTTATCAAATCTGCCAAACTGCCTTGAAGGATGTTTTTGATCAATTCTCGTGCTCGAGCAGTGGCAGGGTCCGAGTCAGGTTCGGGAGTAGGGACTTCCTCCGCAATCGTACTTTTCTCTAAGCTCGAATAAAGTTGCTCGAAAGGCTCTTCACAGAACCAGAAGACATGTGCTCGAGGAAGAAAGAGAGGGCTAAAAGAGACTTGAAGAGCGATAGGAGCGGAAGTATGTGCCTCAAGAGATCAAAAGTGTCAATAAATTGATTCTTTAGAAAGGTGTGAAAAGGAGATAGAGTCACCTGTTCAGTTGATGATAAAGTAGCAAGAACCCCCACTCGATTCAGCACCTCCACATCCTGAGTGAATCGATGCTAGAGCGATGAGAGAATTTTCAATTTCTTGAAAAATAATGCAAAAACAAAAAAAAGGCTTCACTTACAGGCTCCTGCACCTCCATGGCTGATAGATCCCTGACCACTTGCGAAACCACTTTCCCCGCTGAATGGCCATCTGAGGATCCTTCTTCCTCTAGATCCTTGTCAACAATAGGAGCAGATGGAAGGTCAACATGCACAGGGGAAGCAGGAAGGCCTTCTACTACCGGAGTTGTAGAGGAGTCCCTTACCTAGAAAGAGTAGAGACATTAGCCCAGAGCGAGGATCACAGATTTAAGAATGGCAAAGGCCAGATACCTAAAAAGGCTCGTTCTCCGGATGGGTTTGAGACTCTGGGGAGGCAGAAGGTTGTGTGACCTGCTTCGTGGAGGCATCCTAAAGGAAGCACCTATAGGAAAAGATTCCAAAAGGAAAAAGTCCATGAAGCGAGAGTCGTCAAGGCAACGACGTACCTCAGTGATACGGGACGAGGAACGAGTTTTCCTTCGTTTTGGAGGCTGAGCAGGATTGTCAGCAGGTTTTGAGGCCTCAACGACTGGTTCAGTAGGAGGTGCGGATCGAGCTATGGCCTCTGCAAAGAACAAAAGTCATTAAACCAGAAGGGAGGAAGATAAAAGTGGAAACCACTTTTCCTGCCTCGGCTTGGGTACCAAACCCTAGTAAGGCAACCTATCTTGCATGCTCGATTGAGTTGTCAGAAAGCCTCTACTTGAGAGCAGGACCAGAACTTGGTTTCTGGATTTCCCCAGTCCTACTATTTATTTCTATCATTCCGCTCTGGACCGCGCGCGGAGCGACAACCCGAGAAAAATCGGTAAATTTCTTTTATAACATTTGAATTACTCGAGTAACTTTATTTCGTGTTCATTATGTTTCAACTATTTTTCAAATTAACCTCGAGAACGCCACAAGTAAGGTTGTTCCAGGAAGATCAAACCCGGAATAATCATGCTTCTAATATAAATGCGGACCCCCTTTTTACACTAATAGGTCACCCGTCGTTTTTAGGACCCCGCTTTGGGGCAAGTTTGTTAGAAATGATCGGACCTCCGGCTTGCCAATGTGGGGAACCCCTTAATATTAATATTAATAGGGCGGCGAAAGACTTATTTCAAGAACCTCCCGCCTTCGACCCACTCGAATTTTGAAATAAGGGGAGGGTAAGGGCCCTTTCGGTCTTCGTAGCTTCTATAGTGCTCAGTATAGCATTGGCGGAATCCATTTCCCAAAGCGGAGTTCTTCTAGAAACTTTTATAGGTGTCCAATAAGAGTCCCCGCCTACTCACCTGGAACTCCACCCTCTCGATGGATACTAAGATTTTTTTTATATAGCTAAAGGATCCCCCAAAATAAAATCCCATGCCTTTGTTTTTCTCAACCTCTTTTAAAAAAAAGAGAACTGGAAAATCGATTTACTTATCTTTACTTTAATAATACCGCTTCCGCGGGAAAGAAATCAATCAATACTAAAACTAAAGGATTCCCCTTTTTTTAAAAAAGCTTTTTTTTTTGATTTTCTATTGACACCAGCCGGAATCCGTTGAAATACAACCAACAACCCTGGGTTCCACCCAGCATTAGCAGGCCCATGCCTCCGGCATAGGCAGTTCCTCCTTAGTAGCTAACTGAGAGTTCATCTTGCTTCTCTAGCTCTACCAATCGCCAAGAGAAGGGCAGACCATCAAAAATGGAAACAAAGGCAAAGGGAATCTCGTCCATTAAAGGGCGGAGAACCTACCAGTGCCCCTTCGTGCAACTACTCAATAAAGCTCAATACGATACGGGAAGGCTTCCAGCGAGGCCCTTATGGGCCCTTGCTAATGTATAAATAGAAAGATAGAAAGACTGCTTTACCCGCTTCCATAGCCTTATAGATGACTGGTCGGTCGAAAAGCCCGAAATCACTCTCTTGCTTAGGACAGGAAGCAATGGGAGTTTCATCACAGGCTTCCCATTGGAAAGACTGAAAAGCAAAGAGATGGCGACTAGCTTACCGAAGTGGCTTAACGAAGTGTGGATGTTGATGCGATTTAGGTTTAGGTTGCTACTGGAGCAGCTTCTCCAGTCGACTATTCACGTCCGGTCGTGCGTCAAACTTTTCACACTTCCCCGCTGCTAGCTTGAGTGGGATTGTAAAAGAAAGTCTTTTCCTACTCCCAATAAGTTGCTGGGATGTAGATGTGGAAGCTAATGGATAAAGTTAGGATCCTGCCCTTGGGACTGGACCTCAATCGGACCATTCAAACCTTCTACTCATAGAAAGATTCAAACCACTGAAAAAGTACTTACTTCGAAAAAAAGTACTTACTTCTTAGTTCAAGTTCCTTCTCCCGGAAGCCTAGATAAGCAAAGGAAGAAAGAGCCTTATCAGTTCAGTAAAGCTGAGTAAAGCTCGATCCTTACCAATCATGGGTCAAAGTGGAAGTTCATCCGCTGATCCTGGCATGGATGTGGACGTTGATCTAAGACCCTCTCCCGTTGGTCGAGTGGGGAATACACAAGATCTTGATTTGTCTCCCCAGGGCAGAATCAGTTTGATATCCACCTGCTAGATTATAGCTTTCGTTCAAGCACAGCGAGGGGATCGGAGAGGAGCAGCATCGGGAAAGTATGATTCAATGAGAGCCCTTTTGCCAGCGTAGATGAATCGAATGAGGAAGAGATAGCCATAGTGTTCAGGATAAACTTATACAGAAGTAGGTACAATCTCTTTGTGGATCAATCAATCTATAGAGTTCATAGAGAAGGAACGAAGTGATCGAGAGCCTGATTCTGACGTTCGTGAGCGTGACCCTGCGAACGGAAAGAGTGAGCCAACCGAAAACCATATACGCCATAAGCAAAGCAAGCAGTAGACCTAGCAGCAAATCCAGTGTTAGATCAATACCCTGCAGTTGATCCATACCTAGTATCAACACCAATAGGAGCATAAGTAGCTAATACGTAAAAAGCCCGCACCAGTCACATACCCACTTGTAGGACCTGAACCATAAGCTAGGGTTGCAGGAGCAGAGCAAGTCCTTTATCCAGTTGAAGAACGAAGAACCAGTTGACTAAGTTACAGTTCCTTAAGCATAACCAGTAGAGACCACAGATCCATATCCAGCAGATACGAGGGTGACAGTACGAGTACCTACAGTAGCATATCCAAGTACAGATCCTATAGAAGCTAAGGTATAAGCATAGCCAAGACCAGTAAAGCCACACCAGCAGTCGATCTAGCTTTTGATATTGGCAATGCTATTCTATTTAGGATGTTATTGAAGCACCACTACAACCACCAAACGTAGATTAGTTCGATCAGCAGCACCTAACAAGTAGTTAACAGTTCCGGCACTATTTGGCTTTGCACCTGCTGGCTTTGGTATTTCTTCATAGTCTGATGCCCATGGTTTTTATTCTCAGTTTCGTGATCAAATTGGTATTTTAGTGATCGAAAGGAAGAGTCTGAATTTTGGGATCAAACACTCAAGCAGAAGCCCACACAATCCTTTCATTTTGAAAGGCTTTACAAATGTTATTGTCGAAGCTGATACCAAAACACCTTTTGATGGAATTCTGGGAACCTGTAAGGTGCCATGGAAGCTTGCTAAGGCAAAGAAGTTGTTCCAAGAATATAACATATCAATTCAACATATTTATCGCGAGGCAAGACTGGCCTAAACTGAGGACTACTTTACATATCCGGCTTATTGCTGCGCTATCATCCATACTGTTCGAGAGTCACTATACCGGTTCGAAGATCTAAATGTTCTTCGGTCAGTTCAGGCAGATAGTAGGTCGAAATATCGGTTACTTCCGCACTTTAAGGCAGTTTATTGACCGTAGCAACGCAATGTTCAGTGGTGGGGCAAAGCACTAGCGAGAAGCTTCCCTTGGGATTGTTTTCCCAGGCAGTTTTCCTGCCCATAGATAGTAGGACCAATCCTTCTTTCCACGCTCCCTTAAAAGTTATTCCGGTTGGTTATTCTTTAGTAATGCATTGGTGCCTGACCCTTGCAATCAACTTTCATAGGTATACTTTGACGCATCTCTGAACAAGCAAATCTCAAGACTTCTGCTGCTTCCGCCCGCCACCCGGTCGTTCTTATGGTCTCTGGAATCGCTTTCAAAGCGGATTTTTTCTTCCTTTTTTTCCATTGAGTGTAAATTCCGGGTAATCACCTGTGCGGGATTGATTTAGCTCAGAGGCGCCCTCTCTTTCACAGCCGAGGAGTACACATCGATGAGCTTAAGTAAGCGTTTTTTACTACTAAACTTTTTTGATGCAACGAACTCTTTCTATTCCACGAGCAGACACCTTTCGAGAGAGTCTTCCTTTCATCGGCTTGCTCTTTTGACCTACAAGGAGAAGGGAAATTCCTACGAGATGATTAATGAATGTAGGTCAGGTCTCTCTAATTCGCAGTAGGTGTGTATGCTTCCCTAAGGCGAGAGCATTTGCTTCTTCAGACGTGGGTGCTTATGGGACTTCTGCTTCGCCAACTGCAGGATTGAGATCTCTTTTTGTGTCTGTTGATATCTCTTTGGAATGAGAATTTTATTTGAAAATAGAGCCGGCTAATTTGTTTGAAAAAGACACCTCTTGTTAGCCGGTAAGCCCAAACCTTCCCTCAGCTTGAAAACAACCCTTTGGGTGGAGAATTTCCTACGTATGAATTGCCCCGATCCATCACCAGAGTCAATTCGTACACAAAATTTCGAGTATAAAAGGTGTCGCTTCAGACACCCCCTTCCCTTAATGAAAAGCCCCCATTCGAGTAGTCTTATAGCATAGGTCTGACCAGAGGCTCGGTTCCAACCATTCTTTCTAAGGACAACCTCGCTCCTAGCGAAAGATCAAACGCCAGGTGTGAAGCAACTTCACGATCTAATGAATTCCCTCAAATCGGATGACACAAGGCGAACTAGAATAGGCTGATTGATCCAGGTAGCGACAGGCTCCAATCGAAAGGAACCGCGCATACGCAAGAAAGACGTATAGGCCAGCCTTTCTTTATGATCATATGGATCGCTTTTCGTGACTTTTCTTTCCATAGGCATACATTGCAGTCTAACCTGCTTTCTAACTTTAGGGGACCGAGAATCAGTCTTTTGATCCTCCTCGAGCCTACTCTCGTCTTTCGAATTAAGCTTCCGATTTAGTTGGTGCAGACGCTGAAGGATCAGCTGACACTAGATAGGAAAGGGTTTCGATCGAAGCTCTCGAACCAGTTCCGAAGTCAGTTTAGGAATCGGTTTCCGATCCGGTTGGTGTTCCGACATCCCGAATCGAGGTGGCTCTAAACTCAGGGTTGCCTACCTCTCTAGTTACAGAGAGAGGAGAGGGGCTTCGAAGCCTTAAGTCAAGCTAGAAAACTAGCCCTAGGTAAGGGGTGACAACGAAAAGGCTTTTAAGCCTGAGGTGAGCGGGGTAGGAAAAAAGAAAGGTATTTGAACCAGGGCGGGCTTCGAGGAACCTTACTTATTTACTCAGATTGGTAGGCAATCCATGGGAAGAACCAGGAGATGGACCAATGGCGTAAAGTAGGAGGACCAGTGATGGCTCAAGCATTGTTGGTGGCTTGCTCCTCCGGTTGCACCTCTGTAGTCCACTAGCCCACTACGGCTGGAAGCTAAAGAAAGGACACTGATACAGTACACGGAGAGAGAATAAGCAACCACACACTATAAAGAAGGCAGCTAAGCTGCACCTGACGGTACGCTAATGTATTTTTCCTGTAGGAAAAGATAAAAAGCTAGTTTGAAAGCTTCAGTCTTTATACGGGGAAGCTCTCCAGGCTGTACAAAAAGCTGCTATCTTTACCGCAGGAAGGCATCTTTCAAATGGAAAGGAAGAGTCTTCAAAGCCAGCTAGAGCAGAGCTAGTTGTTGGAGTTTTTCTACTTCCTGTTGGCCCTCCATCCCCGGTAAGCCAAGCAGGAGAATCAAAGTGTAACCATCTCCTTCAGGAGCAGGCAAGATCAATCTTGCAGGAAATGGGGAGCTTACTAGTTTAAGATGTAATTTATCTTCCTAAACAAAGCCATCCAATCCTTCTTTCGTGAGATGCCGGTACAGTGTTGGAAGGCTAAGAGAAATAAGTACCCGAAAGCCCTACCTTATTAGAAGATTAACCAGTCTGACTGGCCAAGCTTAGCACTTCCCCTTCTAATTCCTTAATGGGCCAAGGGGAAGGGAAGGGGACTTAAGGTTAAGGAAGACTACTGGTTGAGACTATAGTTCACTAGTGGAATTCCCCTTATTCCGTGGCATCAGAACTTCTCTTCTAGGCTTTCCTTAACACGGGTTTACTAGTTTCATTAGGCTCCTTCTTACGCAGCCTTTGAGAAGGAAGGAAAATCCGTTGAAACTCTCTCCCCGCAAGGATACATCCAATTCCCTGTGCTAAGCATAGTGACATCTTTAATAAAGAAAGAGTTTTTTTGATGCAAGAATGCTGTTGATGCTACAAATCTTCTTCTCAAGGTTACTGTTAAAATAGTTTTCTCTCTCTCTCGTTCGTGGAGATGGCTTTGGGACGGATAGTAACTAAGAAGAATAGGTTCACCCGCGCCTTAGTCTCAAATAGGCTTTCTTTGAAGGCGTAGGTTGGCCTGGGTTCTTGATCTGTACCCAGGTTCACTTATACTAGTTCATCGACAGTGGCTTGCCCTCCATCTTCCAGCTCTGGGGGAGCGTCTTTGAGCTCGGCAACCTCTTTGGGAGCTTGGTCTGCTGTGGCCACTTTCCCAAAGATTCGTGTTAAGACTCCATCATTTACTAACCTTTTCATTCTCTCTATGGAGATGTGTCCCAATCTCCTAAGCCAAAGTTTAGAGGAGTTTTCAGTCCATCCAAACAAGGCAATGTTTTGGACCTGCCCACACCAGTCCCACCCAATACAGCTAATCCACACGAGTCAGGCCCATCTATCTAGAGGTCCAGTCACCATCACACAGCCGAAATCACCTCGAGCCCGAAACTAAATGAAGATTTCCCTCCCTCGTCAACCTTCAAACGATCCTGTGCCCAGTCAATTACACCTGCAACCCTCTGTTTTGCCCTCTGAACCATCTGAGGCGCCTGCAAAACCTACTGCAGGAAGTAAGCAGCAAATTCAAATTGCTCACCTCTCTCAAGAACCTCCTAAACCACCTGACCCACAACGGTGTACCCCCACTGCAAAATAAACCCCAAACCGCAAAACCTGTAAACCCTCATGCCCCTACCCTTACCCCTGTTATGGAGGTCGGGGATCCGTCAACAGAATCCCAACCCTCCCAATGTGGACAGAACCAAGATGCCCCTCCAAGGACTGAGGTGTCTGATGCCACGAGAAGAGGAGTGGGCAATCGAGATAGAAGTCGATCACCCAAACCTGCGGATCGTCGCCTCCGTGATGTACTCAAATCCGCGAGAGTGGCAAGACCTGAGAGGGGAACCCCCAGTACAAGGGCAATTTCAGTGTCGGTTGGAGACCTGGTTCGAGATGCATATTTTGAAAGAGAGTCAAAACCTCGCCCAATATCCCTTCCTTTTCAATAGTCAATTCGAGAGCCCAATCCAAAAGCTTAAAAAGCAGTTGATCTTGATCAAATTGATAGAGAGTAAGAAAATAAGCTCTTTCTATGGGAAGCCTATGAATCTCCCGCTAGTCATCCTTCCTATAGTACGGTCTTCTTAAGCATCCTTCTCTGGCTGATACCTTCTCCGATCTCTGTTTGCAAGGGCAGTGACTCAATCCTAAACTAGGATTTCCCTTTAGCGACCTAGGATTGCAAAGATTGTGGTGTAGTAAAATCAATACAGGAATCGAACCCGTGATACAATTTTGATTTCCGTCCAGGTTGATTCGAACGCCAACTTTGAAAATCAAACAAAGAAAATAAAAGAGAACAACTACCAAAATGCGAAAGAGGCCCACCGCACCACTCCCCTTTCCTCCCATTGCTAGGAGCCTCGCCCTCTTGACTTGATATATCAAGAAGACTACAACCAATAGTGGATCGCCTTTTGCTTAAATAAGCAAGACAAGATAAGGTAGATCTTCAAATAGCTAGTATAAGAAAGTAAAGTAGTAACTTCCGTCGTTCAGGAAGAAAGACTTCGCCTAATTCTTTTGAATCCCGGCCCGGTTTTTCCCCACTAACTAATTAGCTTACGACCACTGAACAAACTTGGTTGACGAACATAGTTTATGCGCCGCTAATGTAGCGGCTTGTCGAGCATTTGACAAACTCACACCATCCATTTCAAATAGGATTTGTCCCGTGGACACACGAGCAATCCAACCCGTAGGATTTCCTTTTCCTCTTCCCATTCTTACTTCTGTAGGTTTTCCGGTAATAGGGATATCCGCGAGAACTCTTACCCATATCTTACCATTTCTTCGGAATTGTCCGCTCATAGCACGATGGAAGTGTCCGATTATAGCCCGACGCGCTGCTTCAATGGCTCGATATGAAAGACGACCAGCTCTACAACTTTTAGTGCCATATCTTCCAAAACCAAGTTGTGTACCGTCCGGTTTGCAACCCCTACTACATCTGCCTTTACGATATTTACTATATTTAGTACGTTTCGGATATAGCACGCCCCTTTCTTTTTTGACTATATGAAATCCACACTTTGACACCTAAGATTCCGTAACGAGTAGATACTTCCGCAGGAGCATAATCTATTTTCTGGTTAAATACATTACGAGATGTTTTTCCATACTTTCCGCATTCAGTTCTAGCTATTTCTGCACCTTCTGATCGACCTGAACAACATATACGGATCCCTTCCACCCCTTTTTTCATTACTAATGGAATATCCTTCACTATTTTACTAAAAATGGAACGAAATGATCTTGTTTTGGTCCTCAGTTGAAAAGAGATGTCTTGAGCAATCGGAGAAGCACTTTGATAAACAGATTTGATCTTGACCGATTCAATTAAGGTATTAGTGTTTGTTCTATTAGACAACAAAGATCGCATTTTTTTCACTTCGTTCAAATAAGAGTTGTACCCGTACGGAATTCTTCTGTTTCTCAGTATGATCTCTATCATCATCTCTATTCCCTTTATCAATTCTCCTATCCTACCTAGGTCTATGAATTTATCTATCAATTCCATTACCTTATCCTTAGCCATGAGGTTCCAACATTTTATCCTTAATTGACCTAGGAGTTGTTCCCGGGCATTCTCAAAAAAAAGGTTATTATACACCCCATCCCTTGGAAAAAAAAAGGTAGCACCGAAGAAAGGAAAGAGCGAGATGGTGGTTTTTGTTGTTCCCGCGAAGCGAAGATCATTCGCTTGGCGAATGAAGTGGGTCAACCTCTTTTTGGCTTCGGCCAAACACTTTTTCTCGCTGGTCGAGCTTTCTACAAAAAAAGCGATGCGAGAACGTATTCTCTTATCTAAGCTTCTTTCCTGTGCATTAGCTCCCCCCATCGTAGATGGTTCAGCCACGCCCGGTGCCACGAAATGATTTAGAACTACGACGGGGTCGAAATGCATTTTCTTCTTTGTATTCAATAAGTATTGAATGACCGAATAATTCAAGGAAGGGCGCACTGCAGGGAGGGTCCTTTTAAGTAGATGACTCGTCGGGCCGTCGGAGCGGGACTTCTTTGGGAAAAAGAACTTAAATAACTTCGTTTTTCTGAAGGAGTCGTCATTTTCTATCAGGAAGGCTATGTCATTTACAACCCCGGCGTATTTCGGATGCTTGAAGGCCCCGCTGACCCGAAGTGATTTAGAAAGATTCTTCTTTATCGATGGTGATCGGTCATGGTATCCATAGCCTTGCTTCTTTTTCGGCCAAATCCTGATTTCGTTTTGCTTCTCCCGATCGTCGAGCCTGATCGACTCGACTCTTTTCCCTGACCCCCGGCCTCTCACTTCGTTTCGTTCTTCTTCTGTACCGTCGCTTGAATGAAGACACCCGATCGGCCCGACTTTCCCAAATTCCCACCACCTGCCCTTCGCCTTTCCGGGTCTGGATTTTTCGCGTCGTTTCAGTCGTCGTGGTCGACGGGGAAGAAAGAAATGAATGAATGTTCTTTTGGGAAAATGTAGAATAATACACCTACCGAGACGAAAACCAAAGGTGAGTCTCGTAGGTGGACGTATCGAACCGAAATAAGATCTCAGATTGACATCTTGATACACTGATTTACCATAATAATAAATAGAGTCAATGGTGACTCCGCCGTGGGAAGAGCCGCTTCCTTCTTGCTTGATAGGGGGGCTTCTATTCACCAACGCAGACTAAAAGTGCTCTCCGAACCGTGCTGGATAGTGACCCATCACACGGCTCTCAAACCCAACCTCTGGTGGATCCCGGGAGACAAAGTCAAAGCGCTTGATCCTTTGCCCCATACTTTGAGATGCTCCTCCCCGTCGATCAAGGATTTTGATTCTCGTGATAGGCTTAGCTTTAAGCCGCTAGCGTTCGGTTCGGATAAGTCAAGTCCCTTCGGTCGGTTCGCTCAGGTGGTCTTCCCTTATCTTCCCTAACGTTCAGAGTTGTT
>OY743191.1:340000-397500 GCA_963555705.1 Ligustrum vulgare | reverse complement strand
ATTGACGGTTGGACGGCAGGGCGAGCACATGCCTGGCCATAGCTGCTGTTCTTCCTCATCTTGACTCATGGCGTCTTCATCAGTGAGTAAATCCTCATCATCATCCTCCTCCTACTTCAATATCCCTGTGGCTGGATTAAGGGCAGCGCGCTTTGGGAACAATAATTGCGTAGGTAAAAAGCCAGGTCAGCATCGATGCTAGTGGTGCACCTCTCGAAGCCATCGCTATAGCAGCTACAAAGATGGATTGGTAATGGGTATACTCTTTAGACCATTCTTGTCCCGAAGACATCGTCTCGTATTGAAAACGAATACTAGTTCACAAATCAGCAGTTATGGAAGAGTTCATTTCAAAGGAAGCGTCGCCCTAAGTGATAACGGGGGGAAGCGGCTTCTTAGGCACAGAAGAAAAAGCAAGCGCGCCTATCGGCTACATTTAGGGGCGGGATCCGCCCAAGAACAACCAGTCTTGTGGTGGTACGGAAGGCACGGACTCCGCGAACGTCCCGCGCCCCCTTTACTAATACCATCCCCAATATGAAAAGTGGCATCATATACAGTATGACCAGCTTCGGAGGATGGCTGTGCTTCCAATTAATTATGTGAATGAACTGCACTCTCGATTCCCTTCCAAAATCTGTCTTTCAGTGCGCCAGCTCATTAGCATCTTCATTACGTTCACGAAGGAGGCATGCTCTAGACATACTTTAATCTGGACGGACGGCCTTTCACCAACGAGACTCGTCGAAAGATTGAATGTCAAACTTTGCTGTGAGAGAGCATATCGAGAAAGACCCAACCCAGGGGTCATTCCTTCTTTGATCGATTGTTCCGGTCGCTTCCCCGGACCTACTTCTTTGTTTTGTAATCCAGCCACTTTACAATCTTCATGATTCAACCTTTGCCCTCCTGTCTTTCCTCTCTCAAAGGGCGCACGGACCATTCTCTCTGAGCAACTACCCGAAAACCGCTTTCCTAAAGTCTCTTTTCTTCTCTTCAGTAACTTTAAGCCAAAATCAAGTGAATAACTTCACTTTGATTCCTGCACCTCTTGGCTCCGTTTCTGATCCAAGAAGGCTGACAAATGAGAAATCAGGTAGAGATGGGAATGATACTGGTCAAACAAAATGGATGTGTCAGATTCCGTCATTGGATGTTTCCAAGTTTGTATCCCCTTCGCTTTCTCTTAACTGAACAAGGTTGTACAGCTGGAAAGGATGCCCTGAAAAACTACTGAAGATAAGTAAGTATTCGATGAACATTCTTATTCTTTGTTGAGAAGGATCAACCCAAGGCACGCAAGCCCTAGCGGAGATCCTGGCACAAAACCTGTGAATGTGACGTAAGGGGAGTGCGCCTAAGAAAGCCTTTATATTATGCCCTTGACCGTAGATCGTTACCAACAGAGGACCGGGCAGTTGATATCGAAATTCCAGATTCCAAATTCCCGGCTTTCCTTCGCCAATCAAGCGCGGGACGTACTACTGATTGATTCCAGACCAGTTTGAC
Organism: Ligustrum vulgare; assembly: GCA_963555705.1. NCBI lineage: Eukaryota > Viridiplantae > Streptophyta > Magnoliopsida > Lamiales > Oleaceae > Ligustrum > Ligustrum vulgare. The sequence continues at coordinate 395,991 of OY743191.1, read as the reverse complement.
CGGGGAAGAATAGAACGGAAAACAAGCAAAGCGAATTCCAATGATTCGAGATCTGGGGATAGCGCATTGAGCTAAGCAGCAGAAATAAGACCTAAAGCGCCGACGCTTGTCCGCTGACTCCTCTATTTATAGATTGATATTCTATGATGGACGAAAGAAAGCCTCGAGCTCTAGTAGCCGAGCCCTATGAGAGCTAAGCTCCTCTTTTGGCTTAAGAAAGATGATCGTAAAAACGAGATCTTTCATCAGCCAGGCCAGACCAAGTGACATACTCCAGATGAGTGGCCGATCCCAATTTATGGAGAAGATCCAGATTCAGATGAAGTCGCAGGCCATATTGGAATGAAAGGTAAGCCGCTTCGCCTCTGTCTGCCTATCCTCTTTTTTCTTCCTTTGTTGCCGTTTCCAGACATGGGATAAACTATAGGAATGAATGAGGTACTGCTGACCAGGTGAGAGAGATCTTCCTAATTGCACCAGCAGAGCCGGAGTAAGCGGATTGGCGTTACGTTATCAGATCCAGATGAGCTCAGAGCCATAGCCTATGCGAGCCCCTTGCCTCGCCTTTTCTAGCCTCTCCTTCTTGCTTCCTTACCAGAGCTCTTGTACATTTTTCAGTTTACCTATGAGAGATCCGGTTTAAAAGGCCTATTTGAGAGACTTATTCTCGGTATAATCACCTAAAAAAGAGCTTGAAGAGGGGCTTCGACCACTTAACTTAAAAAAATTAGCCACTAGACCGAAGAGGTGTCGCTTAAGGACACAGAGAGACTTCGAACGCTAGGTCCTTTTAAGCCTTCTTATCAAGACTTGTAACTGGACCCTAGTACCTCTCTCACTGAGAGAACTGGCATATTCTTACTAACTAAACAAAGGAAGGCATACAATCTTCATTGCCTCACTCCGGAAAGGAAGGAGAGAGCTCAGAGGGCAAAGGAAGTTTTCTTTCAAGTCAAGAAGCTTGTCGTCTTACTGATTGAGCACTTGGCGGGGCAGGAGTAGATTGACCAAGGATGGGATTCGCGCATACCATAAACTCCCAGTCGTGAACTTCCTTTACCTTTACAAAACCAAGAAAGTAAACGAGAGGAAGGGGAGTATTCATTATACAGGATGGAGAATCGATAGACCTCTTCCCTATTGTCGACAGATAGGCTCGTACTTCTTTTCTTCTTCCTCTTGAAAGTTCTCTCCCTTCATTGATTGATCTCGTTCCCACTGAAAGAGAAAGAGAAGGTTCCCTCTACTTCAAGGGGAATCGAAGAAGGCACTGAAAGAGATAGTGAAACTGGGGCAAGAAGAACTTCAGGCTCAAAAGATTCAATGATTGCTGCTGGTAGCCGGTCTGCCGGTCGATAAGCAGCAGCTACAGGACGAGAGCTAAGCTCGCCAGCCGCCAACCAAGCCAATGCGCCATCCCTATCCCTTCCCGATGTCGCTTCCTTTGATTTGAATTAATGAGGAACGAAGGCGCATGCAAGAGAAAAGAAAGCCCCTATTTGGGCATGAGCCCTAGTACATTGACCTCTCGCAGACCTGAAACTCCAGTTTTTGGCTATTGAAAAATCAAATCATAGAAACGAACAAAGCCATATATATAGATTCTCAATAAGGGAGGAACTCGACCTCTTCCTTGGAAGACCCTGTACTGCTAAAGAAAAGGGGCTATGGAGATGAATGCCCGTACCGTAGATCGAGGCTGAGCTGGTGGCCAATGAGATTTGCTAACCAAGCTTGTGAAAGGGAGGAAAAAGCACCAGCCGGCCAGGAATGATGACCAATTGCTGGGGGTCGATTTCCTCTTCCTTCCAGATGAACGGGAAGGGGAGAACGAAGGGGAAGGGAAAGATTCCTGGTTGTACAGTGGGACCCCTTTCTCGACCAATTGATTAGCCAGACCTCTTTCGTCACCCAACAACTTTCATTCCCGTTGAAGCATCCCCATTTTCGTCTTAGGCGAACCGAAACGATTCATTTGCATTTGACCACTATGATCTTTCACGACTTGACCTCTTTAAGAAACCATTTCTTTTCAATGGAACCTGTGAGACCTATTTGCTTCTTTTACGACTTATTCAACCCGAAAAACCTCAACCTCCGTGTTCAGCAATCAGAACCGTCTCGTCAATGATAGCACTCCCTATCCTTCATTACCTCCAACCAGATTTGTTACGAGATCTATTTCTCTTCTCCCTAGATCTCGATTTCTAGGGTTTTAACCAGTCGGGTTACGATTGGGGCCTCGGTTGGTTGGGGCTTTATAAAGCAAGTTTAATTCATACTGTGCCCATCCGCAGTTACAAGTAGTTTGACCGCTCAACAAGCGTGGAAAACATATATATGTTCAAAGAGTATGATGGGCCCAACCCTAAGCATCACAGGGCCCGAGCTTTAGACCTTGAACTTCCCGTTGATGAGTATATTGGTGATTTGGGGGAAGAATCTCTCAGTGACTGCTTTGGGGCAAAGTCTTCTTTTGGTGGCTGCTCATGAAGATGAGACAAAGCTTGCTGTCAATATCAGAAATGACCTCTTTGATGGGGCATTACCGGTGTTAGCGACGAAGGGATTGTTTGCAAGAGAAGGTTGCCCAGTTAAGATACGAACAGGAGGCATGCCACGCATAGTATAAAAAAGGGCAGAGAAGAGGATTGATGGACAGAGGGAAGTGACATATATTATATATATGCCCCAGAAGAGCAGGAGGGCGCCCTCTAAGTTTACCACCCCACCCACTAATGGACTATGAGGGGGGCAGGCGAACGGGAACCGACCGAGAACGCCTGCCGCGAGAATTCACAGGTTTGTTCATTTACCAGCACTAGTTCGTACCTTAGCAAGCAAGCTGCCGCGACCTCCGGTCTCCAGGCTTAAGGCAACGGGGAGACAAGCTTGAAAGCCACACTTGCTCCTTTCTTTTCGACTTGGTGCTTTCAGTCCTGTCGAAATGCTTTTTTTTTCACTGATTTGATTGGTGGATCGGTCTGGTTCTTGCTTTAGTTTCTTCCTTGCGCACACCTTTGTTTGCATAAAGGGAGAGCGTACAGCTAGCATAGGGGCGGCTTTGGTTGGTTCCAAGAACTCTATCCCTAAGACGACCTTGAAATCGTCTAGGGGCGCCACAGTTAAATTATTCGTCTTTTTCCATTATTGGTATCTTTCTATCTCGGAGTGGACTAAGGCATCAATCTGAACTCCAAGCCCTATCGCTTGGGAATAAATGCTTCCCTAGCTGTTTGCCGGAGAAAAACGAAGCCTTAGAAATTGGAAATTCATCCCTCCAAGCGGATAAAGGCTTAAACCTATTCATCTATCCTATCCCTCGCTTTACTCTTCTCGGAAAAGGTTCTCGTTCCCATGAATCTTGATCTGCCTCCTGGCATTGATAGCGATTGATCGAATTCCTACTCTCGTTTGTTTGAGAGGCTTTTCCGTTTTCCTTATCTCTCGTGTCTTTGAACTGCCATGAAAAGAATTCGAAATACGTATATCTGGTACTAAATAAACCGCCTTCGCTGGCCAACCCCTATGTCTTGGTACTCCACCCTCCCATTCATAAGAGAGTGGTAGTTGTCACCGGAAGCAGGTGAAAGCAGTGAGTTGAGTAAGTCTTGTCAACAACGCTTCGCACAACTAAATACTAACACACTGTTCACTTCTGTACTTCTCCACCGCCAAAACACAATGACTTATGCAATTCATACAGGCACGCATGAAAGACGAGCGAAAAACGATGAATTTGCCTTAAAACCTCCGGACTCCGGCTATGGAAAAGGATCTTTTATTGTCCATGCCCTAGCCGTTGCTTCCGCTGGATCAATGGGATCCCAATCTCGATTTCCTAGGTATGCTTGCCCTGTTCAGAAACTGAAGCTACTTTTTCTCTTTCACTACACCAAACCCACGAACTTTCACCCAAACGCATACAGTTGATTCCACAGGTACCGCGGGCACGCTACTAATGCCTGTTGGACTTTGCAAAACTTATTTCCTTACCTACTGGAGGAAGGAAAAAATAACTTAGCTGTCGACAATCGGAACCTGAGAATATTCAAGGACCCGCTACCGGGCAGGGTAAAACCAACAGCACAGAGGCTCTGCAGCAACAGGAGCCACAAAGACGATTGTAGAAGGATACCAGGATTATACTCAAACAATAGCAGCGGTACTGTCCGAAGTAAGCCCTGAAAATAAAGGTGCTACACTAATTGTAGTAACCAGAACAGGGCCTCGGCCCCAGATGCTATGGAACACCTTTCCTTCCTTGCCAAGGGCAGCTGCTCGACCAAGCAACCAATTACCACCCTAAAACGTAGCCACTCGCCTGGGAGAAATTCCTGCTCAGATCTCAATCCTAGACTTTTTCTCTTCTACGCCGTACTTAGGCAAGCTCGGTTGTCAAGGGAAAGGCTCCAGGATTACAAGCCATGATCTAAAAAGTGATTGCCCCCCAACCCTTTTACAGTTCCAGAAGCAGAGGGAGCAGCTTCAGTAGTTCCATCTCTCTAACCCGCAGGAGTTCCGGTGGAGGGTGAGGACCCGGATAGAGAGGGACCTATGGCAGTAGTTTAAGTCGGCCCAGTGGCGGAGCTAGCAGCAGCAAAGCCTTTTTTTTAGGGATAGTTTAATTCCGGATCGAAGAGATTCACCCGTAGTAGATAAGGGGGCAAAGCCAGAGGCTAGTCTATAGGCGCCTCTATCTGTAATGGGGGAATTTTTTGCTCAAGCTTCTGGATCTGGGAAGGAACTGCTCGCTACTACTACATACGATGCACTATTGAAAGGCTCGACCCGGCCCGGAAGAGCGATCCAGGCATTTTGAAATCGTGATCCAAAGAGAGTCCTAGTCGCCATAGTCAGAGATTTAGATGTAGTTCCGGATGATCCAGATCCAATCGATTTAGCAGTCGCGCTGTTGCCCTCGAGTCTTGGTTTGGGAAGCATGTGAGTTGGAATGTACTATCCTCCCGACTGACCAGCGAATGACGCGAGCGCGACAGGTAGAAAAATTCATGATGTGACCATGACTCCCAAACATATCGACCCGAGTTGCGGAATAAGATCGACTTTTTTGAGCAGGGAGCGAGTCGAGTAAAAAAAAGGCACGATCTCGAGGCAGGGGAAGTGGAAGCACAGGGGGAAATAGAATCCACAAACCAAAAGCGAAAAGCAAGATGAAGAGACCGATATAAGAGCAATAGAGTTGGCAAATCCACTGCCCGAGAAGACAGAAAGAGGTCTTTATTTGAAAAAAACAAAGAAATAAAAGAGGATATATTGTTCCAGGGACAGAGAAGCCAATAAAAGACATTGATCTTGCCACTGGACTATAAGTGTATCAAACCAAAGACAAGATGCGCAAGCAAGTCTATCAGAACGAGATACCGATACAAATACCGTCGGGGTAAGCCAATGGGATACCAAAGGGGTAAAGCAATCCGATAGAGAGATGCCGTTCTTTTGTGCTCTAGCGTGGAGCTCTTGTTACTCGAGTCACAGAACCCGAGGGAAAGAGCTCATCAGCATGCAAGTCGATAAAACCTAAAGGCAAGATGCGAAGGTACGAGCTTGAAGCATATAGGGGCAGCGACCCCTTATTAGTTTAGTATTAGTTTAGTAAAGTAAAGCTCCAAAAAACGAGAGATTAACCTGCGGTGCAGATCTGACTCGACTAAGGAAAGATCTACTCCGAAAGATCAGAGAAAGAAGAGCGTTTGATCTACTAATAGCGGCATAAGAACAGCAACTATACTGGCATTTGCTTCAACCTAAGCAAGACGCATTTTTGAGACATAGTGATCCATACTCTCTGTCGGGGGGCTTAGGCTTGGCGACCTAGGCTCTGTCCACCAAACCAATATCAAATATCTCTGTTGGGGACCTAGGCTTGTGGCACCCCCTATCTCTTAAACTCTTAAAGGCTGTTCAAAATAAATATCTCTTTCTTTCACCAAAGATGCTCTTTTCTAAGTTCACTTTTTTCAGGAAGGCTTTCTTAGTGTTACGGGAATTTTGGATAAGAAAGCGCCCCTATCTACCAACATGAAGCGCGTTGCCAGGGTGGATCGAATGTTTTCTAACGTATTCTTATTTTTTTTTCCAGTAGATCTATATTCTCCGGAAGATCCCCCTTATCCATCGGAAGATCATTCTGAGAAAATGGGTGGAGAAAAATGAGCAACTACCATTTGCATAGACCAATCCTTGACCTCGATCGAATCCCCCAAGCTCACTCGAAAGCCCTTTTTCGCTCTATTCTATAAATGCTTTCGTCTTGGATAAATGCGTATTGAATTGCTTAAGAACGCGTATAAGTAGTTCTAACGCGATCTGAGAGGCTTCGTACTGTTCTTGTTGGGCCAGCCGTCTATTACATAATCAAAGTCAGTCCTCCCTGAAAGAAGGGAAACCACTATTCTTTTAGGAATCCGGCTAGCCAATAGAAAGCCCTACTCGTAGAGGCCTTAAGCGAGCATTCAGTTAAAGTTAGTATTAACCTTGCCCTTGTTTACTTTTTTGGGGCTAGCTAACCATAGAGAGGAGAGCCCGTTAAGGAATGGGCATCTGAACCGGGCCAAGCTCTTAGAATGAATGAGTACTTCGGGACTCTATGACTAACAATCTGAACTGGACCGGTAGTATCCGAATGCACAAAAATAGATTTCTAATAGATTGATGCACTTTTCCTTTCCCGGGAAACTAACAAGCCGAACTTCTTATTCTTAGAAGGCTGTTAAATTTCGTTCTAACCTACTTAATTAAATAGAAAGAGAATGTGGTGGTACCGCCAAAATATGGTCTTCGTAGGTCTTGGAGTCTCGGTTTTATAGAATCGGAGCAGGCACCAACAAAGAATAGGTTGAATGAACCGGACACCGTACCTCACCCGAAATCCCGCTGCCAAAAAAAAGGAAAGCACCCGCAGCGTACAAGCGGAGGAGTCTTTAGGTAGTCTTTTCCTATTTCCGAGCTTGGTTGGTTAGCTCCTTTCGTACTTGTATTGTATTTGCTTCTCGTTGACTAAACCGCTGACTGGCCGGTTTGCGAGTGATGAACCGATCTCGGGGAAAAGGTCAGACTTGATAAGTGAGTTCAGAGACAGAAGTGGTCAAGGGGCTAATTGACTCGCATGCTTACCGCGGAGCGGAAGTGAGTACTTAAGCGGACTTAGCCGCTGATTGAACTGATCTCGAAGCGGACCGGGTTGCGTCTACGGCGGGAAGGGTAGGATTTGGGTTTGTTGGGGCAAGGAGTAGTTTCTTTTCCGCCAGGGGAGGAACGAATCCACGAATCAAAGAAGTGAACCATGTTGTTCGAAGCGATCCAAGTGAGACTGGGACTACGTACTAGGCGAATCAATTATTCGTTCGTTCAAGTTCAATCCCATCGCGGAATTCTTACTTCTGCTTTTCGTTCGATCCAACCGGATTCCCCTAAGCTAAGGGCTCTCGGAATTCCCCTGAAAGAGTCACTCTAACGGGGCATTTCACTAGTCGAATTTCCTCGGGTAGAAGAACGTAACTCAATTCAGCTTAGAATTCATCTATTCCTATTCATTGATCTAATCCAGATCTGATATTTACCATTCTATTTTGAAGGGCTGATCTTGTTTACTCTGATTCCTTCCTTGGTTTGGTACTGCTTTCAGCCTTATAGCTCATTGAAGCCTTGCCTTCTAGCTTTTTCCCTCGGCTCGGATCATAGAACTGCCTTGTAACTGGAATTGGCTAAAGACCGGAGACATACTTTCCTGAATGCAAGCTTCAAGCAAGGGTTTCTCATCAATCCTTCGAGGGAGATCCCTGGAAAGAAAGATAAGTAAACAGTTCGATCCCTTGCAGGGGATTTGGGCAAGTACAAAGACTCGGGATGAGCTCCTTAGCGCTTACTCCATCGGCAGTAGATGACCTTTCTTAGGCACCTGGCTGACTCTTCCTCCCGACTTTCCGTAAAGCGCTTAGAAGGGAAGGGCCCATGCTTACTTCTTACTTCATGGGTTGGTTTGGCCTCTTTCCTTCCTTTGAAAGAGATCCCAGGTGCAGTGCCTATTCACTCTGAATCGGATCTTGCACTTTCAGACCGGTCCTTTTAGCGCTTAGTTAGTCCAGCCTTTGAGCGAGATCCAATGACGGAGGTTCGGGATCTTCTATCTATAAGATTGACCAAAGTGGAATGCTGACTTACTAAGGGCAGGGCTAACCGAACTGGGCAACTTTCACTGGTTTCATTTCCGAACAGAACTTCAACTCCCTTGAAAGGGACTAAATCGGCTAAATCAAGGCAATAGTGATTTCTCGAGGAGTTAGATCCAGATATGATCTTTCCCATAAAGCTAGGCATGCCAAATCAAATCCGTATTCCAGTCTCAGAAGACTAGCTATAAGGAAAGATTCTATTCCATATGCCAAAGCCAAGAGCCAAGCTAACTCAATAAAGGAAGAAACCCTGCCAAAGCTTGGAGTGGGAGTTGAAGAGTTAGGATAACAAGAAAATGTCCTTTAGTAGCTACTATAAGGTAAGGAGGAAGGAGAAATGAAATAGTTAAGGGAAGGCAAGAACCGAGGGAAGTCAGTCAAGCTAGAATAGAGCTAGCCGACAAGATCAATAGTAGAAGAAGGAAGGGAAGGGATAAGTACCCCTCTAGACTGATCAAGCTAAGCTAAGTAAGCTAAGTTCCGAGGTCTTGCATTTAAAGGGAGAAAAGCAAAAGCAAGTTCTCATTTCAAGCGAGGAAAGAATGACTCGAAAGTTCCAGAGAGAAAGAGAGGAAATCTCTTTTAGTAAGGCCCGCCATCTAGAGAGATAGAAAGGGAAAGCGAAAGGACTGAAAGCGCTTGTCCAGCCTATTTATATTAACCGATTCCGATTTTCCTTCTTTCAATAGAGCTACTTCTAGTCGAATACTTTCATAAAGACCTTCTTTTGGCTATCAAAGCTATAGTCAGGATTAGATTGGATTGGATCTTTCGGGCAAATGATCCGAAGGTTCAAGGCCGGCGACTCGTAGAATATCTCCTTTCGGCTTGAAAGAGTCTTAGGGGAGATCAAAACTTTGATTACGGTTAGCGGTGAAATTGAATCTTCGGCTTTGGAGATAGAGACAGTTGGCAGGTTCAGTTGCTTAGATTTCCTTTCTTTTTAGCCTTTCTGCTCGCCTGACTCCCACACTTTCTTACTCACGGAGCTCGCCTCGCCTTTGAAAACTTCCCTTTAATCCCCCGTAGAAAGCCAACCCGAACGAGTCAAGTCGGTTCCGCCAACGAGAAGTGCATTACCGGTCAAAGGCGCCAGGGAATATTACCATAGACGAACACGACCACCCGGCCTTTCGTCCTCTCAAGCCGTCAAGCCGAGCCGTTGATTTAGCACGTCTCCCCATGCGTCTTTAGGGCGCTGTGTCAGAAGTGGGAGATTGAAAGCTGTCGCTACAAGTAAGCAGTAGGGGCAGGCACCATCACTAAGTCGGTTTCCGGTGCATGTACATACCAACCGCTGAGGAGATTACTCCGACGAAAGAAGGCCAACGAAGCGAACCACATCACTGAACCACTTTGCGCAACCAGCCGTTCTGATAATGACATGAGACGAGACGAGGCAGGGCACTGCTACCAAGACCAGAACGCTCTCCAGGAGCTCGGGATCATAGCATGTCCGTCGCCTTCCCTTAGAGCGGAGCTTACTTACGGATGCTCACACGGAGAAAGTCAACTACCACTTCTCAGTCTACGTGGAGAACAGAGAAAGGGTAACCTTACTCCAAACAGAGCTATGGGGTACTTAGCTTCGGTACACACACGGCAGTCAGACTGACTCCAATGGAAGCGAGCTACACTCCGGGTCAATGCTCCTACACAGAGAAAAGGACAACTACAATGACGTACATAGAGCAAGTACACCTTACTCTACTACAGAGATGGTTACCACGCTTACCATATCGTCTACTCCCAGAGACAAAGAAAGAACGTATACAAGACTCCTACTCACCAGTACGAACGGCATACCACAACTCTAACAGCTAATGTCTTAACAAAACAGAGATGAAGCCATGAAGAGAGACATTCAAGCTAGTAGAATCTATCTATTGAATCAAGCTTCTTCCCTTTCATTTGATTATTCTTCCTCTGGTATTACTTATGGTGTCTTATTGACTTTTCATTAATTTATTTCACTTGATTACATACATCATTTAGTTGAAAGAGGAAAGCGACTCCTTCCTAGATCCCGAATCCAATATGGGGATTGAAGTGGTTCGAATCCACGTCGTTTTCACATGCACAAAAGTAGCCACTGAAAATTGCGTTGTATAATCGTCTTCTTTGCCGCTCTTCAAGTGACAGATTGGATTGAGAAAGCACGGACGGGTGGGCTTGGTAGCAGACTATCCATAAGGAGGGGTTGGTGGGGCCGGAAGGGCCGCTATGGGATCTAGAAAGTGCCCAAGTTAGTTGAAGTGTAAGGGCCAGTAAGTGCGAAAAGGGCAGGTATGGCGATGGAGAGGGTGACCACATAACCCACTATCCCATCGTTGAATGCGAGGGGTTTTCTAAAACAAAGAGCTCTTTTGCTCCTACCTTAAGAAAGGGAGAAAGCTTCAGGGGCAGAGCAGTAAGTCGGCTGGCCTTTAGCCCATTGCAGTGAGGCGGTTAGGTTAGGTCCGGCCGGAAGGCGCCCGCGTTCAAGCTTTCTTTCGCTACCATCTGATTCGACATCTGATTGATTCGCGACAACAGCCGAAAAAGTGCTAGCATTCCTTCCAGCTAACGAAGACCTACCATACAATTACCCAGCTTCTTGGTTCTTCCTCAAACTTATTGCTATTATCAAAGCTTATAGATAGATATTACCAAGCCTTCTTAGCTCTTCCGGAAGAAGATTCTAAGGTCAGAACGGGTGTGACAACTAAGGAAGATTCTGTTAACGTAACAGAAGCAGATTTTCTCACTACAGAGGCGATAGCCTCAGGGTTGGCCACTGATTGATTAGCCTCCCTTTCTTTCAAAGGAATGCTTCTAATATAGAGAATTGAGGGCTATGGAGCACCACTCCTTCTATGAGATTGGAACTAAAGGCAAAAGTTGGTTTTTGACTGGTTTCGTGACGGTGAAGTCGCTTCTTCCTTGCGCCTTCTGCTTGAAGACAAGACTAGTGGAACCAGCTGAATTCCCGCTCTTGGTTTAATCTGTATCTCGGACGAGCAAGCATTTGAACCGGCTTAGGAGGGCTCGTCCTTTAGTTGGGACTTTTCCGGTATGAGCTTTGGGAACCGGGACCCTACAAATGGCACCAAGAGAACTAGAGATCTCTATAGATCTCCTGGTCCTCCTTCCCATACAGCACTAGGAGAAATGGTACTCAAAGAACCTCTTCTTTTCTTTATCATAAGATTTTAGAATCTCTGAACTCCACTGAACAGAACGAAGAATTCCCGAACGATCCGCTACGTGACTTCACTGTTACTGACTGCTGCTTTTAGTAAACAGTAGTGATTACCTCTCCTGCTTAAAGGCCTGCAACTTCTTAGCCTATATACCATTTTCCCCGTCTGGCTCATGACTCGAAACGGAAGCTCTAACTGGAACTCGAATTCGCTCGAAGGCAGGCAGAAGAAATTTCACTCCAACTTCAACAATGGATTTTTCTTGCTTTGGCTGATCTGATCACAGAAGCAAAAAAGGCTCTTCCTGATGTGAGATTGACTAGTAAGTAGCTAGGGAAGGAAGAGAGCAGTAAAGACTATCACGGGATTCGTTCAAAGAAAAAGATTGGATTCTATACCAGTTCTCTCTCCATCTTTTAAGGAGAGTTGGCTACGAGAGGATCCTTGAACCAGAGCTAATTAGATCTGGTCCCCTTTATCTGGCAGAAGACCAACTCAAAATACCACGATCGAAAGTCAACAACAATTCGGTAAACAAAGTCGAAAGATCCATCAACCGGCATACCTTTATTCTCGTAGCGTAGCGGAGATCTTTCTAGAAAGAGAAGATCCGGAATTGCCTCTAGGCTTTGAGCTCTCACTCATCCCGTGCTTGCGGGCGAGGATTCGATTCTTCTTGGCTTGAAGGGTGGAATTCATCAGTCCAATCTTTACAGAAATTTCAGACTTCTGCAGAATTTTCTGCCCTTAGAGAATGGACAGCTAAAGAACAAGTGGCCCGAGCAAGAGCGTTTTCCTCTGCTAGGTAATCAACAAAAAAGAATGGATTAAGGTGAGAGAGTTTCATCAGATCGTTAGGAGTTTACAATCCTAAGAAGCCGACATCTTAAAAGTCGCACCAGTCAGTCTAGTGTTAAGGCCCCAATCAAGACTGCGACCGTCTTAGCCGTGGAAGTCATAAATCCTATCCATCTTGCCAAAAACCTTTGCACGACTAAGAAAAGAGTGAGGGGACAAGGAACTGAACTGCTCTAAGGTAAGGCATGGCATATTTCTTCTAGAAGGAAGACCCTTTTCGGCATTCGGCATATGACTCTTACTGAGCAACTGTCCAATCTCGGGCAAATGATGGGCTCTTAGTGGGCAAATCCTCTGTTTGCGAGGAAGATGCTGCGGGTATAGGATTAGATCGTAGACCCGCAAACAATACTGCCATGGGCGGCTACCTGCTTTCCTTTCTTTATCGAGGAAGCTCGCCGGAGATCTATTCCTCTTCCTCTGCCTCAACAGGATCTGCGGTTCCCTCCGCTTGTCTTGCAAATAGGCCTGGGTGGTATCTAAAAACTATTGATTCAACTTATTATTCCTCGGACATTAACATTGATCCAGTTTAGGTAGCTTTCAGTCCTGGGAAAAGAAGGTAAGGTTAAATCCCGTTCGTAGATTAAGAAATAAAGTCAGTATGTATGTTCCTTCCTCAAGGTATGAAGTGCTCGACCTTTAAGGGAGAGGTTGGGACCCATCAACAGCGGCAGTGAGAGCCTGGCCTATACCTTCCATGTCTATCGCTTGTCCCTGTCACCCGTTCGCTCTTCCTTAGCGACGTAACCCGATCTCCAGACAGTAAGGTAAGATCCGCTCTCGCTTCCGTACTCTTTTTCCTATCTCTCTCTCGATATCCTTCTTTCAGACAATGAATGTTCTACCCGTTCGTGCCCCATCCTGAAAACCGTCTTTCTAAAACTAACCATTGGATGCTGCTATTGAAATAGCCCCACTTTTTGGAAAGAATCTTCTTTCAGGTGCCGGCGATAGGTTTGCACTTCTTCCCAATATGGGAAGCGGGGCATCCGTTGATGAATGGTTATAGAATTGAGGTCCTTATGAGCGTTCTACACTGAAACCTTGGTCTAGCTTCTAACATGGGCCGTGAGTGGTTTTTTTTCGGCTATGTGTCCTTGGATTGCTCTTGCATATGATGCTCCTCTTGCAGCTCCTACTGCTCTTTTCTTGATCTATCTAATTGGTCAAGGAAGCTTTGATGATGGTATGCCTGACGGAATCTCTGGTACTTTCAGGGATTTCGCACTTCAATTATTACTGTCACTTCTATCTTTGATCCCCGGGAAAGCACAGAAAATGAATCCGCTAATGAAGGTTAGAGATTCGGTCTTAAGGAAGAAAGTGAGAGTAGCCACTCATGCTTATTTTGGCCGATTGATCTGAACATATGCTAGTTGAAAGAACTCTCCTTCTTGACTTGACATTTCTTCCTAGCAGCTTGGCCTGTAATAGGTATCTGGTTCACTGCTGTAGGTATTAGCACTATGGCTTTCAACCTCAATCTAAATGCTTGAAATTTCAACCAATCTCTAGTTGATAGTCAAGGTCGTCTAATTAATACCTGGGCCCCCTTCTCTTCTAGGGATGAGGAAGGAAGAAGGTGATGTCCGGATAAGCTCCAACTGGAGAAATTGGAACTGGAAGAAGCTATGCTACCTTTGGCTCTCCTTCCCTTCCGCTTTCCGGTTCATGGTCAACTGGAGCTTGGTCAGGTACTAGAATGAGGGGGTCTTAGCCGACATGCGCCTACTCAACTCTCCACGAAAGTTGGCTACACCTAACTATGTCAAACTCAAAAGAGAAGACGCTTCCGCACTACCCTCTCCTTCTCCTTCCAAGTAAACCACTCCTTCTCTGACTCTAACCTTTTAAAGCACTCCTTTGGTCAACAAGGGAGAACCACTACGATGGAATCCTAATTCCCCCGAAGGTAGGCATTTAGCCAAGGCACTGGCGCCTGCCGCATTGAAGAAATGATCCGCTCCAGTACGGACGCAGGTACACTTCCTACCGAGCTTGCCGCCCTACCCCATTAGTCCCATTCTTGAGTGAGCCACCCCTCAAATAAATAAAAAGAAAAAGAGGCTTTACCTGCTACGTACGGCTCTTCCTACTCTTCAACTTCTTTCTACCGGGATTGCTTTTCAAAGACACTGTCGAAAGGGGACAATAGGCATAGTCCTCCTTCTTAAGGAAGAAAGTTCGGGTGGACCTGACCAAAGCCATCTTCAGGCCCACGTCTAGGAGAAGATGCCCTCGTAAGGCGATAGAGGGCATGTCTTTAATGTGAACCATCTATAGTAAGTTCATACCGCTTATAATATAACGATAAGGAAAGATAAAGTGCTCGCGTTTAAACCATTGTCTTTTGGAGCTGGGACAAGGTCGTAGAAGGAAATGCTCTCTTTCTTTTTTGAAGTACAAATCGCTTCTCGCCCCTTCAATAATGGTCAGGGGTAAGGTACGAAGGTGAGGCCTAGACCATAAGCTAAGGTCAATCGAGTGCGCCCGGAATGACGAGTTCAAAAGCGCGAGGTCCAGTATACGAACCCACACGAAGAGTAGTGATTCAACTGGGTCTGAAGGGTCTAATGCTCTCGTACTATCTCGAGACTTCAGTCATTTGTGGGTTCAATGCGACAATGAAGATTGTTATGGATTAAATTAGAAGCCACTTTATCTATCAAAACTATATATTTGTGAATACTGTGGATCTTATTTTCAAATGGGTAGTTCATCTCGAATCGAACTTTCGATCGATCCCGGTACTTGGGATCCTATGGATGAAGACATGGTCTCTCTGGATCCCGATCCCATTGGATGGGATTTGGAGGAGGAGCCTTATGAGGAGGATGATGAGGAGATTAAGGAGTATATTAGGATTCTAATAGAGGAGAATCGGGAGCGGGAGAATTCTTATTCTTATGATGATGAGGATGAGGAGCCTTATATAGATCGTATTGATTCTTATCAAAGAGAGACAGGATTAGCTGAGGCTGTTCAAACAGGCATAGGTCAACGCGAATGGTATTCCCGTAGCAATAGGGGTTATGGATTTTCAGTTTATAGGGGGTAGTATGGGATCCGTAGTCGGGGAGAAAATAGGACTGAATAGGGCTTATGGAACACCAACGGAATCTTTGCTTTAAACGATTTGACCCGCAAAAACTATTCCGCTTTTTCTGGTCTTCCAACTCGGCTAATCGCCAGGTCTCGAAGAGCCTTAGCGGGCAAAACATCCTACGCATTTTCCTTGATATTTGTATCTTTAGAAAATCTCTGCAGATGAACCTTGTGATCTAGCTTTATTTTAGTAACCACTAGGTCTTTCAGAGCCTTCACATTAGGATGAGTTAAGCATGAGATGTTTGCTATGGATCTGGGAATTTCCCAGCCTTAAATCAAGGAAGAATCAATTACCAATTCAAGTCTCCGATTAGGATGGGTTAAGGCATGGCGATAGGTAGACAATCGAGGTCCAAAATGTTGATTAATCGGTATTTCGACAAGCCAAATAGAACCTGTAGTAAGCATGAATTGTTTGATGTTTTTCCGCTGTTGAATCAAAAATAGATGTTGACTTAAATAACTGATAATAAAGGAGTACCCTTAGGGGCATGCTCTCCAATTCGCATGATGAGTATCAATTCAAGTACCACCAAATCCGCATTCTCCCTATTCTTTATTCTATTTTTGTCTTTTTTGCATTACTGCCAATCAGTATAGTTCCAAGCCTTCTCATTCCATTGTGACCTAGGATTCATTCGTATCTTACTTGGAATTCGCCAGAGCGATAGTTCTTCGAAAGACGTGAACCACGAGTGGTGATGGTGGCTGGTTCATCTTCAAGGCAGGCGAGAAGGCATAAAGAATCGGCCCACCTTTCCATATCGAGGACCAGCTCTTCCACACCGAGAAACCTTACCGAGATACCATCATGTTAGTCAAGTTATCATATTCTTTGTTCCTCAAGCGTTGCTAGGTGGTGTAATGCTTCTAGCTCAGGATGTGTGTGAGTAACCGCCTGATGACGAAAAAGGCGCTAAAGCCCTTATAGAGCTGGGCAGGCAAGAGAGAAGCTGGCGAACTGAGGTTAGATCGTCTTCTTTCGTAACCGTACCTGACTTTATCTCCGTCCCGTACTAGCCTCCCCGTCCCATGCTTTTTCAAGCCAGTCATCAAAGAACCTGCCAGCACACTCGACAGCAAGCCTTACCGCCGCGGGACTCGGTATAAAAGGCACAGGATCCCCACGGCCTGACCTCAACCGGTTATCCTATCCTCGGGTCTCGACACATTAATCCTAGCAAAAACCGGCTTTCATAGCCTTGGCTTCGAAGCTCCCTTGGCCTTAGCCTCTCCGTCTTGTACTTAACCTATGCCCTCCATGTCCCCCAGGCTCTTCAGTAGATTAGATCGTGTAACTCGTCTTTCAATTAAAATGGGAATCCCTCCGTCCCAGTCTGCCAGAATGAAATCAATGGAACCCGTCCCCTCCACCGGAATCAAAAATATAGGAAACGTCAACAGGCTCGTAACGTTCGCTTTCTCTGCACCTCGTTCGCTTAGTTGATACAATGCATAGATGGGTTTCAGCTTTCTTCTCTGATTGACTATTTCTTTGTTTAATAGGACTGGGCCAGTGCCCTCGTTCGCCCGGATTCTCTCGTTCTACAACTCACTTGAAAGGAGAGAAAGTCTCATGCACATACGGGTGAAGTCTCATTCGTGGATGAAGATGGGCTAGCGATTCTCCTCCAATTGCATTGATCAGTTGTATGAGAGTGAGATAAGCAAGGAAAGCGGATAGCTTCATGGAGTCTAGCATTCCCTCTGACGTACCACCCTGAAGCCTGATCTTTCTTCTCTTATATTGCAACTATAGCCCTTTTTCTTCCGTTTAGCGAGGTCCTCTTGCTTCTTTTCTTTCTATAAGACCCTCGTTGGTCGAGCCATAGGACTGAGAAGGCGGGCATATAGTCGGGCTAGGAGCGAGCTGAACGGGAAGGAAAACCACAAGAAGAAAAGATGGTATGGTAGCAGGATGATCACCTACGCACCTTCACCCCTCGATTCCATTCAAAAGGAGATGCGCTATATACGCTGCATAGCTATAGCTCGTTCCATAGCGCTTCTTTAGCGATTTTCTTTGTTTGCCGCCGTTGATTAGCTTCATCTTTCCTCCTCTAATTCAGCCGGTTAAACAGCATTCATTGATGGATCAACCCCTGGGTATGAATAGGTTGATTTTCGGAGGGCGGATAATAAACCGGGTATGCACTCCTTACTCAGAGGAGAGAATGGATATTAATCAAACGTAGGAAATCCCTACTTTTTCTCAAATCCCAGAACTGAGAACAAGACCTACTTCGGACATCAAAACAATGAAACTGACCGCGACACTGAACCGGGGCCTCTTCCTAGAACGGATTGGCGCCTCTAATAGACTTTCCTCCGAAAGGACTGTGCCTTCGATTCAGACAAGAGATGACGACAAGGATGCTTGGAAAGGGCGTATTTCTATAACCTGGCATTAGTGACGACTGTTGCTACAGTGTATTAAAGTTCGAGCTACAGTGGTGAGCCCACCGAAGCGAGTGTGACAAATCAAGTTTTGGCTTTAGGAAGTGCTCCAATGTTTAAAGCAGAAGACGAATCTGAGAAAAATGGGTATATATCGGCAGGGGCGGAACAAGAAGCAGGGCTAGACCACTACAAGACAAGACAAAAAGGGGGCTTTCGTCTCCGGGGAGAACCCAACGATTCGAAAAGCAGCGAGCACGCATTCCTTCATCTTTAGTTCAGTCTTCCTGTGGTCTACTCAAAGCGAGCACGAGTGACGTTATCTTGATTCAAAGCGGGGATACGCGCCTATTGATGACGGGGCTCGGGATTAGGGCTTGAAAGCGAAAGTATGAAAGAGGGGAAGATGAGAACGAAAGGACGGAAGAAGCCAAGAAAAAGGAGAAACCAATTGGAGAGTTCATACCCAACGGAGCTCACCCGGGGTGTTAACAGGCGATGGGTGCCTTTAGAACGGCTCAGAAGACGAATCAATTCCGGGAGTCGTAACAAGCAAGGTTTTTTACTTATCCACCAAGGGAGGAAGCAGGAAGAGTTCATCGACCAAGTGGAGCAGATCAGATAGAGCTTCGGGTCGGTCCTCAACTTGAAATATTTGGCAAGGTTATAAGCTTCAAAACCAACTGACGAAGCAGTGATTGGGTCCGGACCTTAGCAGCTCCAAGGAGTCTTGAACACTTACCGTTGAGCATTTACCGATATTACATATCTCCTGTTACTGAAGTATAAGGGAAGCCACTTTTATCGTAGTACACGGCTGGAACAAAAGGGTCGATGCAATTGAGTCTCGTAGCTTCTACCACAGTTTTTCAATCTTCCCGGTTATACCAATTCTCTTTACCAACCCCCGAGGATATTCTGAATCGCCTGTGAAACTAATCCAATGCTTGAGTCGAGGAGGCTTGTTTCCGTACCCCAGAACTGGTCCTTACCAACTGAAAGAACTAGTGTGGGATGAACTAGAAGCTCTACTTTGAAAGATATCTCTTCTATGGCCCAGTTGATTACACAGAAAGGGCCTTTCGAAGCGCTTCCCCGGGGCCCCGAATCCGATGCATTTGAAGAAAGATTTAGTTCTGTTCTAGATGAGATGGCTGATCTCCGTCAGGTCAAGATCGAGGCAAGATGTAATCTTGTGGAAGGGGCGGGTAGAAGAAAGAAGACATGCCAAAACGCAGCAAGTTAGGGGATAGCAGGAGAAAGAATGACCGGTTCGAAGAGGTAGGTGAGCGGGAGCTTAACTTGAAGTTGCTGAGTTGCTAGCTTTAAGTAAGGAGCGGTGAAGTGAGCCTAAACTCTGCTTTGGGAACTTCAATCTTCCTTGCTTGCTACGGCTGGATTCCCGCCTGGCCCATCTATTAGAAATCCTGAACCTGTTACCAACCTTTGAGCTACGGGTGCGCTACTAGATAGACAAGCCAAAGCTTTCCTTCTCCTGAGCTTAGAGCAACTAACAGCCCTACCCCCTCCCACGAAGAAAGTTGCTGCATCTGAGGCACGGGAGCGTCGTGATGACCCAATTTGGTATTGGAAGATTCGGCTGCGTAGGTTACCCGCAGAGTGCTCCTGAGTAGACAACACAAAGAAGGTAGCCATTCTATCATGAGGGAATGCCCCATCCCAAGTCGTCAGCGACAACATGCCCAGCGGTGAATTGGTTTATTCCCACAGAGCGATCCCTTGTGGCTGACTACCATGAATAGTCTCGTTTGGTACATTTGTGGCGGACTTCAACCTTGGATTTGAACTTTATGAACCGGTTTTCTTCGTTGTAGTTGTAGACGAAAGCCTAACTATCAGCTATTTTCTTGACTTGAGAGAGGTCGGGGTACGCCCACAAAGAGAATCTATAGCTTTGATAGCCCAATCCAATCTAATCCTGACTATAGCTTTGATAGCCAAAAGAAGGTCTTTGAGCCCGCTTCCTATACTATATAGATCCGTGCCTTCCTGTATTGAGAGATGGTATCGACCGGTAAAAGAGATCAGTCTTCTTCGCCAACGAATTACTTATTTTATACAAGATTTGGTTTTCACTCAATAATTGCCCGGGGCCTTCCACTTTACAAAGATTTTTCACCTTACTTGTTAAGGAAGTTTGTTCCCACGGAGTTCTCTGTTCCTGATTCACTCCTTATCTCTGTTCCCGATCTACTGCTATTGGTGCTTGCTCTGATATTTCTTAGTGAATCTTTCCTTTGATTAGTTCGGTGTGCCTGCGCCTTCGGGCATCATCCTAATAGAAGAGCGGATTTCATAACTGTAAGAGCAGAGATTGATTCAAGATCCCTGTAAACAACGACCTTAGACCAATTACCTACTCTTTCCTTGGCAAGTACTCTCTCAAGATAATTTACATAAGGGATATGAAGATCTTATATCAGGAGAATCAGAAAAGTGAAATAAAATGTAAATCCTCATTCGCGTGTAGGAATGACGTAGATTCATTTTATAGGAGAAATTGTGGGATGGGGGATTGGTGCTGTTGAATTGACACCTGAAAGTGCTTCTATCGAGGCCCACCCTCCTTCAAATCCAGATCGGAAAATTGGGATGCAGCTCTTTGATCTCCACTTGGGTCAGCAGTTGAACTCGTTGCCCCGAAGACCTTGAAGCTGCTTGAGAAGCTGTTGGGAGTTAGGAGGAATGCGCTCTTAAAGAAATGCCACTAGTAGTCAGAAAGAGGCTTAGCAATCATTCGAAAGTAAAGGACTTATGCTTAGTTAAGACTAACTTTCTTTTATTAATCGGTAGGCCTTTTTTCGGGAAGTCCAGACATGAATAAAGCAATGAAGGAAGCGTGGCGAATTCATTTAGATACCGAATCTACTGCCCTAGACTACACGGATCGAACGAGAAGAAAGTAGCCAATTCTCTCCCTAAAGGGAGTTGAAGTTCTCTGAGGGTTAATATAAGACCTTTTTCGAGTCTTTTTTTTAGCCAAAGTTCTCCCTTATATTCCGTGTAAACTCCTGCCCTAGAAAGGGCTTTCTCCCTCAATCAAGGCTGTTCAGAAAGTCCTTAGGTTCGGTTAAATCTGGGATGGACGGCTTTGGCAGGCATGGATGAATTGCTTATAGTAAGGTAGAAGGGATGCGGGATAGGATAAAGATTCTTTCTTCTAAGCTTGAAAGCCGAATATCTCTTTTCTCTCCCGAAGCAACTGCCTAAGGAAAGAGGAAAAGCCTTGAATAGGCACTGGCATCTCCATCGAAGCTTGGGGACGAAGCTGTAGTGGATGTGAACTCTTTTCTAGGGTTTGCCATTCCGGTAAGAGAGTTAAGATAGTAAGCGTATGAAGAAGAGTTCATAGGCGGATCGAACTCCAAGCGAGGGCGGTAAGGCATTACGCTGTGGCATTCGACTTTCTTGCTATCCTCTCTGAAGGAAGGCTCAAAGGGCAAGTCAGCGGTAAGGTATCTAGAATAGATAGATTCTCTCCGACAAAAAGACGATCTTTTCATGCTTGAAATTGAAAGAGAGAAGGAGCCCTATCAGTCCCCTAAAAACAAGATTTTCCCTAGTCTAATCGTGCCGCTTGAATCAAAGCTTCAATAAGCGCGGGTTCTTTCCCTTAGTAGATCTTGCTCTCGGGTGAAGTGCTTATACTTGGCTTGGCCACTCTATCACTTGGGCTGGGATCGCTTCGCACCTAAATGCATTTCCCGTTCTGAAACTAAAGGGTATTGACTACTCTATGGCTATTACGCTTTTTCCTGCAACGGAAAGAGTACCAGCAAAAGCGGAGTTCAAAGCATCATAAGAGCAAACCGAACAAGCAAGAGCTTCTTCTCGGCATCCTTAAGAAGTAGATTCCCTTTCTGGGCTACTTGACTACACTATTATTGTGAAAACATCAGGCACATTAAGAAGTTTTTTATCTAGCCTTGAGGCGGTGAAAGTACTGGAATGGGAGTGTAGGGTAGGACCTCCTAAAGTCAAAGTCAAGAATTTTTTTATCCTCGGAGTCAATCGCTTCCTTAAGCCCGGGAAAGAAGAATCCCAGTCGAGGGCCCTCTTCCTACTGACTTTGCAGCGCTTACTCTAAGAGCGGCAACAGCAAGTGCCCTTACTCAACATCTTTTAACGGGATTGGATCAACTACTTATTTAGTGTAGTTACGATAGAACCAAACTCAACGGATGAAAGAAGAGCAATTCTCTGTTCATGGTTTCATGGGAAAAGAGTGAACAGTCGATTCGGCAAGGAGAGGTGTTACGAACACCAGGGCAATCTCGATGAAAGTAGAAGGAACTAGATCAACGGCGACTTTCCAGCTTGCTGCTTAAGACTCTCTTTTCCCTCTCCCCCAACTGAATGAATGGCGGGATTGAATCTCAAAAGAGAAGGTCTTCTTCCACGCTTATACCATTTCTGGGCTTCCATTTCACCGGCGAGGAACTGAGACTTCTAGTAGTAATGAACTCCACTCATGGCCTCTGGTTTAGTGGTTTCACTCCTTGCATCAGACCGTACTTCCCTCGCTTGGTATTCGCTAGCATAGCACTCCGCTCCCAACCAAATCTCCATGTGATCCCTACCCTCATCCATCAATAGCTGAAGGGCGGTAGTCTTAGGCAAAGACTTTTTTAAAGAATCCCTTCCTTCGGCGAAGGGCTAGACACTTCTATAGTGGGATCTCAGGAACCTATGAAACTCGTGAAAGTGGGTGAACCCCTTGCCCTTTCCCTGGCTCCTTGCCTCTCTCACTCAAGATAAGATCAGGTGATCCCCTTCTGTCTCCTTCTCAGTTAGGTCAATAAGCCCCTTCCTTTTGGTTCATGTAAGAAAGGCGAAGGTGAATCCTTTTCTCCCCTCTTCTCTTGGTACAGGAGCTGAACCCATTCATTGCTGCTTCCTTGGTTGCTGCACCTGCTTCTGCTCTTGGGTTGGTAACGAAAGCTGCTTGGCACGTCTCAGACCAGGGCCACTTGTGGTCCCTTTTCAACAAATCTGTAAGCGGGGCTGCTCTTTTTCGAGTACCCCCTGATGAAAGGGCCGTAATAATTGGCAAGCCCAAAGAATGATTGCAGCTCCTTTACCTTGGTCGGGGCCTGCCACTCAGTGATAGCACGGACCTTCTCCTTGTCCATGCGTATAGTTCCTCCCCTTATCCAGTGGCCGAGGTCTCTTCAGAGCGTGCTGCGCGAATGAGGAGAGAAGTTTATATGAAAGTCTCACAAGAAGGATGGAATCGTGGAATTGATTGGAGTTAGATAAGTTCCTTAAGCTAAGGTAACTCCAGGAGTTAGGGACGAAGTGGCCTACTAGGGTTTTCTTAGGACTCTAAGAATAAGAAGAGCTTATTCATTCCACTTTCCTTTTTCCTTGAAAGGAAGAGTTTTCTTAGATCAATGAAGGAGAAGGAAGAGGGCACAGGAGATTCGATTCAGTCAGCTTGGTTCTTGACTTTGCCATTTCAAAAGCACTATTCAAGTGAAGTGCAAGATCCATGACCCGACCGCTTAGCCTCTGTAGGGGGAAGATCATACCGGAAAGAAATTCTGCCTTTAAAGAAGGACTTTCAGGTAAGCATGCATAGCTTGATGGGAAAGAGAATAGAAGGAGTAGGTCCTCTTATAGTATCAGTATCCCTCTATCCATCTGTCTTGCATTGCTTTGCTTCACTGGAGCTTATATAAAGCGGCGATACGAAGAAGAGAGAGAATCTGTCTGTCTTTATAGTGCAGATGGACTGACTTTACTACCATCAAAGCTTCCGGTTCTATTCCGGCTTGTTATCGACGAATAAATAAGCTCTTTCTACTTTGCCCTAAAAGCTCATCCTAAGGAAAGCAGTTTTCACTCGAGAAGATAGCTTAAGTTATAGTTATCACAGCTAAAGCGATAGCAACTCATGAACGAAGTGCTCGACCATAGGGAACGAGCGGAATAAAAGTAGCGAGTTAAGGGTTCGGTAAGTATCAGAAAACTTGGGTATCTTCTATCAGGGTGATAGACTTACATTTTTACAATGGCACATAGCTGGAGCGCCCTTCTTCTATCCTCTCATATTATGCCAAGCCTTTCTCGGCCAAATGATAGAGGCGAAGGAGATTCATTCGGGTTCTCAGCTAGCTGCCATCTAGAGATCTTCCTGCTTAATTTCCGGATAACTGAACTGAGAGGTGCCCTGAAATGCGGAGCCCTTATACCGATTGATGTACTTTACTTCAGTCCGAGTACTGAAAGACGTGACAAAATCAACACCTGGTACTGACGAGCTACCCCTTACCGAAGATGGTGGGGAAAGTCACTTCGTACCCTTCCCTAGCTCTTGAGTTAATGAGTTCAGTAGTAGCAGAGTTCTGACTTCTTACCGAGCTATGTGACTCTATACCCGAACGAGGGGAATTGAATAATACTTGAAAGGAGAAAGAGAAAGAGCAACATACTTCTTGTAATACCTGGAACGGACGAACGATAAGAAAGTCAAGTGTGAAGTTTAGTCTACCGGAGCTCATCTATTCTCTTAGTAAACGATATTCATTTCAATAGGAAGAGAGAAAGTTAGACAAGAATTATTATAGATAAGAGAGATTCGTTCTGCCCTTTGCTTTTATAGTCAAGTGAGGTAGTCCTCTCCCAGGAGCTTAGCCTTGTGTGACCTGAAATGGGTCGGCGACAGCCGGGATACCAGAGGGCATAAATTCCAATCTGACTTCAGAAGCAAAAGTCGAAACTGAAACTCTTATTCTTTCAGTAGAGGGGGATCCAATTGTGGGTAAGTCCCTATCACTTTTTAAGTAAGTAACAGTCTCTCAAGGCTTATTCGAATATATTATCCATACGATCGAGTCCTTGCTTGGCTTTCCTAAATAGTGTCAGTCAAAAGTCAGTGCTTTGAATCGAACGTACGCTCGTTGAATAGAGGAAAACCGCAGGGTTCGAAGATTGCTCTCGTCCACGCCGGACTGCTCTAAGGCCTAATCAGGGATCAAGTCCATTCTCTCTGTACCGATAATAGCGTAAGCTTTTAGCTGGGAATTAGGCGGAAGTTCGGTTAGCTGGACCGAAATCACTTAACTAGAGGGGCATTGTTTTTTTGTTTGCCCCTTGACTCTTTCTATTGAAAGACTCGAGAGTCGTTGGGTTCAGTCAGGGGAAAGCTTTCATAATCACTCTCGCGTCTTAGCGGCAGAACTTCACTCGTTGGTTCAACAAAAAGAGTCGTTTTTATTCGTAAATAAGGAGTAGTTCTTCGTGTCGTGGTGGAAGCCATTCAATCGTCATCTGATAGAGGCTCTGTGAATCTGTGCCTTTGAACAGGATAAGGGGAAAGATAAAAGAGCTTTGCCAAAAGAAAAGGCTACGTACGCGAGAGGCGCGAGCGAATGAATTCGATTCAATCCAAAGGGTAGGGATCTATAGGTAGAGAAGATATTCCGGGAAAATGAAACGACGTCCATGGAAGAGAAGAAAATGACAGAAATGACCCAGGAAGGGTAGGTGGGTGGGGAAGGCTAAGCAATCATCTCGTAGGGAATTTTCTAACAATTACCAACGGGCTTCCTTTATATCAAGCCAACAGGTCCCATTTCTGACTAGCTCGCATATCCTGGTTCTCAAAATCCCCCGTCCGCGGACTCATTCGAGGCGGAGTCACTCGCTGAATAAACAGAGAATTGTTGTCAACGTCCGCACCTAAATCTGTTGATCCAGAAAGACCAAGGATAGAAGCTACTGCTTCCTTTGAACATCAGTATGAAAATGACACAATGGATGAGTTCTTCCATAGGGTAGGCCTCTAGCCAGATTCATAACATAATCAGGCTGACGACGTACTGTCTTTTTCAGAAGCCGAGCCCCAAGCGGAGGCCGGGTCTGAAGGCAAGTCTGAATATGAATAAACCACTGAAGCATATGCCGACACAACAGACGTCGAGCCGATGGATCCAGCTTCTGGCGAACGAACCAAAGGATCCAGTTCCTGCCGAGCCAGTGGTCCTTGTTTTTCTTGAGGCAACAGATCCCATTTCTCCTGGACCAACCACTTTAGGTTTTGGGCATACATACGCGAGTATGAGTACGAGGTCGAATCTGATGAAGAAGCTGGTCCCGAGACCACGCAAACGCGGTTTTTGCATAAATAGGTGTTTCTCCGAGGGATACTTCCAAAAGATCTTGGTCAATCTCGTCAGGCGGAGGACGACCTTTGCTTGACACTCCCCACGGGGGGAGGCTCTCCAACAGACCAGGGAGTGAGTATAGGGCATCAATCAATAATAGGATCAAGTGGCATATGGAACTCCAAACCTAAGGTCTAAAGCTGGCCAAGGCCTGAAGCCGGCTCTGAAACCATGGGGAGGCAGCAGGCGTGGGGTAGGTCAGTGAAGCAAGTGGAGGCAACCAAGATCGCACCAACAAGGCGACCTTTGGCCCTTGTCTTCTAAGGGGACAGAGTCATCGCTTTTGACAGGGCAGCCACGCCGCCAGAGGAATCATCAACGGAAAGAGGAAGGTGCCTTCTAGTCAATGCCGAATCAGACAGGGTCTAGTTATAGGAGATAAAGGGGAGTGAAGCCCTTGGTGAGCGGATCCTCGGGCTTTCCTTAGGTACCTACCTCCCATCCAGAGTTCTAATAGAGAGCCCCATTCCTGGACAACCTACCTACTGCGCCTTAAGTAAATCCTTTGGTCTTGCCTATCTTCTTCCGCGGCTCATCTAAGCCCTTATGCTTGCCCGCCTCTTCTCTTTTCATTACGTATTCTATTGTGGACTGTGGACTTGCCCGTCTTCGACTTCTTAACCGTACTGAACTGGCGCTCTAAATTAACGATTCTCTTCTTCCTGCCTGGCGAAAAAGAATCTGGATGCTCGGTCTCTTGCCCTGGGTTCATATCTGGAAAGGAGAGGAGAATAGAGGCATGTGTGCCAGCCCTGCTGTCTAGGAATAGTTATTAGCATGAAAAGCTTCCTCTTCTATTCATCTAGCCGCTGGATGATTGGATTGGATTGGGATTCCTTTCTTGGCTTACCGGGATGGGTCTACTTTGTCATGGCTATCTATCCTTCCGATCTGGCTATCTAGACCTCGACGCCTATATGGGCAGGTTTCATTCTTTCCTACCTAATAGAATCAAGTCCATAAGAGAATGGAATAGGTTTCTGAACGTCTCTCGTCCTTGTCAACACTGCTACAGTCGCAAGGGTGCCCTAGCTCTGCATAGATTCTTTATGCTACTGATAGGTGCTCCCCGTCCATAAGGGATAGGAGAAAGAGTAGGCGATGATGCTCAGTCACATTTTCTATCCTGCAGGAATCTAAAAAAAGTCCTACCTTGGGCTAGTAATGTCCACATAACGAGAGTGAGTAGCACGTTCTCAATCCCAGGGCATCCATCCAATGCCTGATTCTCTATTATGGAATGAACAAGAAGCTCTTGAATCAATCAAAGACCAGGAAGAATGACTAGTCCTTTCGCTACCAAGCCAGTTGGAAAATCATAAGAATTGCGCGGCATTTCGCTAAGAATCGCCTACCTATGGAGTCCCGACAGCCTACCCTAGAGAGTGGGACACCCTAGCGGAACTTTACGGAAGTCAAACCAGAAGATAGGGGTGAAAGGATTCGAAGCGTAGCAACTCCACATGGAAAAAGATCGGCCGGTCTATGAATGGTGATTCTTGCATTAATCAGTCATCAGTGGATCTTGTATGCAAACATATTCTCTTTATAAGATAGCGATAGCAAGGAGTCTTCTATGCTTTGACCTTCTTGGCTTGGGCTCAACTCCCCGAATCTTTGGAAAGATCTCTCTTCTCTCTCCCACGGGCGGGAGCAGGCCGACGACTTTGGACGGATCTCTCCCCTCGGACCAGACCCCTATCTTGCTTTCAGTTCAGGCCTATTTCGTCTTTCTTTTCCATGTTGTAGACTAGTGACGATCCGAGGGAAGGAACTAAAGATAGCCTTTTTGAGATCCACCGTTCACTAAGGTTGCTAGGAAGTACTTGGTCGGAGCCGGGGCTCTCCTTCTCGGCGGGAGTTCTGGGTTGTCCAATTTCAGGCACTGAGATGCTTCCTTTAAGCAGTTCAGAAAGCGGTTTGTTGGTCGCCGATTGCTTTAGAAAAATCTTGGTTGAGGTCGTTACTCAATATGATGGTAGGTGTGGGCGTATCTTGGTTCTGGTCAGCTTGGGCATTGGTTGCACAGCTTGGTACGCCTTTTCGCCAGGCAACTCAATTCATCATCCCCTCTTGAGCTGCTTGTTAAAACCTATTGACACGTATGAACCTTTTTTCAACATGGAATATTCTGCACCAGGGTATAGTAAGGCGGCTTTTGTTGAAAGAAACGACGATTCTGCATCGGTAGTGTCAGCCTTTTTGAAAGAGCATCCTTTTGCGGAGATAACAATCCCTGCTAGCGGCACTGTGCTTAAGGCAGTTGGTTTAGGTTTGATGGTTGCATTCTTTATAACGGTAGGTCTAGTTCCAAATGTACAGTAATAGAATCATGATGATTGGAGCACTTAAGAAAGGTATATTCATTTCCAAATTCAGTTCTTCCACTAGAGATTTTAGTACTGTTGAATGTTCACTTGCGCAGCTGTCTGCTGATATTCATTTTGTCTATACAAATCTGATAGAAGATCATGATCGTATACCTAGCGCCGAATATGATCTTCTTCATCAAAGAATAGTTACTGGTAGATACATTCTATCTCCGCTACAAATGAAGTTCATATTGAGAAAGGATTTACAAAAGTTTTTATTTGATACGCTAGCTGATTACCCCGATATCATGTTTGGGGTTAGCCCGTATGATCCTGATACGTTTTGTGTAATTATGCCAGATAAAAAGGATGTATTTGTATACATGGGATTCTCACTAATGCTATATCGTTTCTCTTATGGTTGCTTGCCTAATGATGGTTTCAGATTGGAAAGTCAGCTTTCTTCATTTTATAACAGTCTGCAAGAAATAGGAAAGGTTGATAGAGTGTACAAGCTTGACTTATGAAGGAATAGAGTTGAACAACTCCTTACTTAGACTGAAGGGAAAGAAAGGGAAACTTTGAACAACACTGACACAGGGAACTCCTCTTCAGGAATTGCTTCGGTACGGGAATCAGGACGTAAGGAAGGGACCGACAACTATACAATACGAATCAAAATAAATAAATAAAAGGGACTTCAGTCGATAACAGACCATAGGGAAGTAGAGCGTATAAAAACCATACCAATGGCACATATTCCAGATTTTCAACCTCATTGGCCCCGTTTTCCACATCCATATGCTTGAAACTTGGAAATAACTCTTTGATGGAGTCAGTAGGTAAATGCACATCCAGTCATACAACATAGAAACAGTAATTCATGTTCTTGTGGAATTACTTTGGTTATTAGTTAGGGATACAAATACAAATAGAAATAAGCCAGGTAGAATAGAAGTTCCCATCCAGCATCTACGTTGAGGCCTCGTTTGAACTCCCAATTACGGGTGATACGTCGGATAGACTCTATCTTAGAGATCTGGTAAATCCCCAACTACAAGCTCTCAGTTATAGAGTGACTCGGAAGTACTGCTTCTGATGATAGCTATGCTGTAATCGAAGAAGATAGATCTGTCAGAAAAGCATATGAAAGCGGAATGCTGTCCTAAGCTTCGCTCAACCTGTGAAATGAGGGCAAATGGACGGTTGCTTTCTTGACCAGTTGGACCGGTTTCGGTCTATACCTTAACCAAGGATGCCTTCCTCTTGAAATGAGAATGGGTAAGAGATCTGGTCGAGTCTCCTATATGGACTGCGCCCATTACTTATGAGAAAAGTTCCCCATTACTGGAGGGGGTCTCACAGGCATCTCTCTTCGAGCGGCAGTGCAAGCTCGGATGGTGTTAGCGCTGGCAGAAGGTCCTGGATTAGTTTGTACCGGTGTAGGTTCCTGAGTAGTGATTTGTCCCCCTTGATGTTGTGGCATTGGATTAGTATAGATCCCCATATTAGTAGCTTCAATAACATTGGCGGCTTTAAGGTATGCCTTAACTTCGTTCCAATTGATACGATTTTAATCATTCATGTCATAGATGACATCACGCAAAGTATAAGTATGACACTCTTCGATGGTATGGCCCGCGTATCGGTGAAATGGACAGATTTCAAAATAGTCGAGACCAGGAGGCCAGGGGAGTGGTTTATCTCTGGGCAGAGAAATGGCTTTCCAGGCCAGAAGGATGGAGAATAGGGTAGGAATGGATAGGGGGTAATGGAGGGTAGTGAGCTCTATTGGGTCCCCAGGGTCGCTTGGGAGTACCTTGTTGCTACTGAGGATCATAATTGGCCGGAGGCGCAGCGTTGTTATAAGCGGGTCTGGGCGGAGCTTGCGCTGGGTTTTGCGGTTGCGATTGGGTAAGGAGGGTTTTGAGTGGGTTGGGGGCCGGGGAAAAGGCTTATTTGGGTAATCTACGACCATGGGTTTCGGCAGCTTAAGCTTACGTTCACACTCCTTCTCATAAGCATGGGAAGTTAGGCCAAGGAGGAAAAAAGTGTATCTTTCTAAAAGATCCTGAGCATTCCAAGGGCTATATGTGTTCATTGGTGAAGAAGCTGACGGAAGTGTGAGAGAAATTTAGTCAGGAGATGTCACCTTCTTAAAGGAGTATTTTGCTAGCAGAGGCGAGGTTACTAAAGACTTCCAGTTTTATGAAATAGAAGATCCAGATCTTGGAGCACCTAATCAACCAGTTGAGGAAGAGGCTCTGACAAGACCTCAGCCTCCTGGGGCAAGTGGGAGCGACACACTGAATGAACCAACTCCAATGGAGCAGGATCAAGAAGAAGTTAAGCTACGTAAAAGTGAGCGTGGTAGAATCCCTCGTCGTCGATTTGAGATTGAGGGAGAGGCCTTCATGCTAGCTCCGGTAGATGAAGAGGAGCCGAAGACTACTTCTGTGACATCCTTTTATCATAGCCTGCTTTCTGTGTCTTTCAATGCCATTTCAAGAATTGAATGAAGAGAACGGTAGTCTCATTAATTCCATTGCTATTGGTATTGGATTCCTCAGCTTAGCTAGATGAAAAGAGGTTAATTGGTAGCCCTGCTATCTCACCCAAGCCGATTATGAGAACTTCCCTTCTCTATTTGGCCCTATCGAAGGAATGTGACTTTCCATTTCTATGCTCGGGGGGACTCTCGCGAACTAAGAAAGCGGGAAGAAAATCTGATTACCATCAAATGTACACGGTCAATTGGATAGGTAAAGCCGGTCTCCTCCTGTGATTACGACAGAATCCTAATCTGATGCTTGGCACCTGTCGGATAGAATCTTTTCCTAACATCGGTTGTAGTCGTTACAGCTATGAATGGCACAGAACAGCTTCTCTTTCTTACAATTCCAAGTCTTAAGCAAAGTGGCAAATAAGGAACCTGGTGTCAACCCGTCACCGAGAATGGCCTATGTTCCAAGAACCAATGCTACCAATACGGTCAGAACCTACCACTGAAAGGATGCCTGCTGCTGAGAATGCGGCTATTGTTCAAAATGCACCTGCTGAGGCTGGTGTGGCTACTTGGCTTGGCTCGCCATGAAAGCGGACTCTTTCCAAGGAACGTAATGTATCCTGTAGTGGAGCGCGAGCGACAGGAGTTCATCAAGTCTAAGAATGGGCCGGTCACCCAACGAGAAGGGGGGCAGTCGGAAGTAGCGACGGGTTAATCGAAGGTAGCGAGTCTTTGTACGAGAAGGTTCCAATTCAAATGCTCTAAATGGGCTTTTGAGACCCATTATTGTCCAACAAGAGTGTCTTGCCTGCTTCTTCCTTTGTTGCCTAGTCTATAGGTCCAATCTCATCTGCTAGCGCTTATTTGTTGCTTGGTCCGGGGACACTACTTTTCCTTTTGTCGTAGCTTAGAGACTTATAGCCTTTAGTCCACCTGCCCGTCGCTTACTCTATAGAAGTAGGACGTGGGTTCAGCTCTAGATATAAGATAAATGAGTTAGTACGTGTGGGTGAAGTCTCTCCTTCTTTTGTTGGATTGAAAGGCTAGCCTACCCTTTATTATTAGTTAAGGAGTCGCTTATCCTCGTTCCTAGATAGCAGCTGAGGAACTGCCCTAAGACAAAGATAAGGTAGTAGATTCAAAGCGGATTCTTGATTTAGCTTTAGTGGACCAGCGATAGGTCCTTATATATAGTCTACTTTAAAGGGGCTCCAGCAGAAAGGTTCCTAGGCGTGGATCAATCTCTACTTCTAGTAAATCGGTAATGGAGGACGGGAAAGTCTAAGACCTTCTCGCACTGGGGCCAATGAAAAGCAGCCTGACCATTTGAGCTGAAAGTCAAGCAGGGACCCTTTTTAACTAGCACAAAACGGATTCCGAGGGTATTGGTTAGGCCTGCCCGGATAGCATGCCTTCGTACTTCTCAATGGAGTAGAAGGACCGCACCCCAACAAAGACATTTATCAATTCTCCCGCCTTCTCCTCGTTCGATGAGGAGAAGGATTCCTTCTAGCGCTGGTTGAGCTCACTTCCACCGGTCATCGAGAATAGACAGAAAATAAGATCTTAGTAGAATTACCCGCCGGAATTCATCTATAAGAGTTGCTTGCCCCGGTGTCGGGGAGTTCCCGGCTAAAGCCCCTCCCTCAGATAGAGTGGTATCAGCTACCACCGGTCGATATCGGAGAACGAGTAGCCTGCCCCGGCGAGGAGAACCGGCCGCTAGAGGAATGAATGAAGGAAGGAAGTAAGGCTTATGGCCCAACTTCCCATCTTAGAGTATCATTTACCAGAATCTGCTACTCCTGCCCGGAGGAGATATACGCATTTGAAGCGGATACACCTCCAATCGAATCGGGAGGAGAGACCGATCCTATTGATTCGCTTCTTTTGTGCCAAAAGGCGGTGAATGAGATCTCGAACGCAGGGTCTCCTACGTCTAAATCCGTTTTTTGGCGGAGAAGAGACTCAAGGAAATCTATTCTAAGCAGTGAAAACCCTACTGATGTCGTATCCCAGCCAGCTACACACAAACTTCCCTATCTCAAGTGCATCTCCGGGCGGTACGGTACAGACAGCCAACAAAAGAAAAAAATCGCAGAGTCCAAGGTCGGAAGGATTCATTTCATCGGTAAGGAGAGGATGGTCGTAGATCAGGAGATTTAATGGCGGGAATCGGGAAAGTCGCTTCTTAATATGAGGAGTTTCAAGAACCCGCTGTTTTGTATGCATTGTATCGGCAAAGGGATCGGTTCTCTTCGTTTCGTTCGAAGCGTGAATGAATGAGAAGCACTTCCTCACTTAGACACGAAATCAATAACAGACCCGGTTACTGGAGGCAAAGGTTAGCTATCGGAACCCCCTTGACCTTATCATTTCAGTAGCATTACAGTTAAAAGCAAGGCAGGCATTTCAACACAGGGATTACCAATCCACTAGATCTGGCGTGGCAGTTGGATTGGAGACGAAGTTGGAATGGCCGCTCGAGACCAGTGGCCTGATTCCATCATTGATTCGGGCAGAGAGATATTAGCCTTTGACTCCTTCTCATTCTCATTGGGCGAGGAATCAAAACCTAAAGCAGGGGCCTAGCCTAGTGCACCAACCAAAAAGAATCCCCAAGGATTCCCAAAAGGAAGAAAAGAATCCGGTTCATGCATTGATACATCATTAGTCCCCCCCTAATTATATGAGCCCTACGTATATGAGCAGAGTCCGATTGAATTGGCCTGGCCCTAGTTCCACTCTTTCTCCCGTGTGTAGGTTTCGAGTTGTTCGAAGGATCGGAGGCATTGTTGTCCGATTCCTAGGATCATTTGGGGGCACCCCACAACTACCGATGATCTTTGACTTATTCTTATTCCCCGGCCCACCTCTTAGTAAGCTCCTTCCTTCTTCGTAGTCCTCTGCCGCACTCTAATACTTAGAAAAGAATTGTTTGTTCTTTTTTCATTTAAGAAAAAGTATCCTGTTTGTTTTCCTACTGCAACAAAAAACTCGTTTTGAATCATTCTTCTCGCCGCATCCTAGACCGGTCCTTAGGTGTCTTGACTTCAGGCGGAGGGATTCTAAACACAACACAATGAGTGAATAATAGTGTTATTAGATCGTAGAAGTATTTGAGTTCGGGACTGCCGGAATAGAATACCCGAGACCTCATAAGCTAAGAGAAGAAAGACCCCGAGGCAACCTGACGCTCGAGTTCTTAGAACAAACAGCCTCCAGAGAGTCTAAAATGATTCGGAAATCTAAATAAGCTCTTTCCCTTCCGATAGAGTGGCCCTCTGTCTATTCTTCGGGATTTCGGGTCCTAAGCGCCTTTCCTCCGAAGGGAGAGATTTATTGGAGGAATCCTTCGATTAAAAACCTATCCCCGACTCTAATCGATAGGAACGTTGAGGAACTGTTTTCCCGCAAAAATCTCATTCCCTTTTCTCTGAAAGAAGAAAGCGAAGGGCTGGTCATTTAAGTCCCCCAATTTTTGTAAAGAAGAGTTGGTTGAGACCAATTGTTCAATTCATTCCCTCCAGCGCACCACCGAATTTGGAGTATTGGATAAGAGTGGATTCATTGGGTCGGAGGAGCTTTCCAATAGATCTCGATCCGATCATTTTTTCGAGAAAAAGAACTCGATTGTATAAGTCGCAGGATTGATCCATACTGGCCTATTACAAGCAGTTGGCCCATTCTTTCATAACTCTTTCGGAATATTGTATTGAATCGGGGAGACCTGTCTTACCTTTCTAAAATAGATTGAGGCTAATTGTCGGATTGATCACTGATATGGCAAAGACGACTTTAGAACACTGATTCTAGAAACATAAAGGGTAAAAAAAAACTTCTTTAACGATAATAGAAGTTACCTTCTTTCTGGAATCTCAATCAAGAATCGCTTCTATATATGATATAGCTAGTCTCGTCTCTTTGAGCCTTCTAGTTATAAAAAAGTTTCCAAACCCGCCTTCGTAGTGGGAGAGATTCTATGATCAGATTGAGATAACGAAATTGTTCTGAAGAGTAGAGGACTTTGATGTGTAGTCAACATTTAGAAACTTTTGAGGTGAGATGTCCTTGTTACACCTATAATAGTGGGATAACCATTTCCTAGGGAGTAAAACAAGGTTGTTTTTGTCCTTTGAGGAGGTAGGTTCATCTTAGCCTAAGGCTCTTCTCATGGAGTGATAGTTTTACTGAGTAAACCTTATTTTTTCTATTCGGGAACTGAGGGTGGCTAAGTCAAGGCGCCTTATCTTTCTGTAGGTTTGAGCAAAGGCCATAGCTATTATAATCATTGCTAGCAGCACAGCCGTTGAAAAATCCGCCTTAGCCTCAGGTAGTTGATACTTTCAGGGGGAGCAGGATCATCATTTCCACTAAAGTCGTGTAACCCTTAGTAATGGCTTCCTTCTCAAAAAAAGATTCTGAATTTCATCTAGGATCGGGTAGGTAAATTAATTAATAAGGGGGTGGCCCCTCAGGGCCTGGCGATGAAAGCTTTTCAAATAAACCTAATAGTGTTAAGAGGGGGGTTGCCCGATTCCTTATGTGATGCCTTTATTTGATCTCGAAGTGCCTTTGGCATGATCGTTTCGAAGTTCTTTCTTTCATAAGATAGTCTTTTTCGGAAATCAGAATAGCTGTTGAGCGGAAGGGTTTTGTATTACCACCACCTTGGTTGGGATAAGGGTGCATCAGCAGTGGTAAGAGCAGTAGAACCGACCGCAATGGAAACAGCTTGAGCAAATCCCTTTCTCATTATTAAACTACTTTCATCCGTCACGGGAAGAAGCCCAAGCAAAGGAACTACATCGAAAGACAAAGCATTTCCCTTCCTCACTACCATCTCGAGAGCAGCACGAAGAAGAAAAAGACAGACGGAAAAAGATAAGCTGCTTGCGCCTCAGAGCTCTCAGCGGGCTATTCCAAACTAGCCTGCCTCATAATATGCCTGACATTTCGCATCCCACATACTGGTTTCTTGGCCGAATCATCCATAGTGTATCGACTGCTATCTCCTCGAGCTCTCCTCTGACCGACATGAAAGACCATCCAATTTCCAATTGAGGAAAGGCTTTGCCAACCCAATCAGTTCAGTTAGGAAACACCCCCTATAGAGGCAGATAAGCAACCGTAGTTTCCGGAGTCTTATTCCATGTAGAGTATATGTATATAAGATACAGATGGAAAATGACTAATTAAGCCGGCATAGGCAGAGTGAAAGAAGGCGAACTCTGGGTGAGAGGCCTCTCGGAAAGATTGGGGAGTCCTAAGGCGATTAGGACGATGTAGATATTCCGACATGATGTAGGAAATAATATAATAATAGGAAGAGCGGCAGTGAGAGAAGGTGATGAAGGGTTAAGAGAAGAAGAAATAACATTCCATGCTGCGAGGCATCGCTGATAACATCGCCTGTTGTACAGTTGCTGTAGCCTAGGAGCCAACCTAGCTAAGGCAATATCCCAAAGTAGGGGCAGCTAACTGTGTAGATAGATGCTCTTTCCTCTTGCGGGAAAGCTATTCCTTGAGTTGAGATACTACTGCTTAGATTAGATGGTTAGCTTAGTAGATGCTTTCTTGTAGCTCTACAAAAAGCACTTCTCTTGCGTTCTTGAGTTAGTTTTTTGTCTTGTAGCTACTACCGATATGCTATGCAAGTGGTAGAAGTGATGCTATTAATTCAGTGCTAAGCACTCAGCGCGCTCAGGGCTTGGAAGACTCTTCGCTAGCGAGGCAGCTATTACAGAGGAAGAATAAGAGGGAGGGGTACCAAGGAGACAAAGACAACTATGTAAGGCTTAGACCTTGCGTATACTGCTTCTCCTTTGGGTAGCTTTCTCTTCAAGCACTCTTGCCTTAATAAGGGTTAGCTATGTTTCAAGCACTTCTTCTTTTTAGAAAACAACTCAAAAGAGTCTTTCCATTCAAGCACTACTTGTAGCTACCTATCCCTACAACTACTAAACGCTATGAAAGTCATATAACTGCTCTATAGCTAGAAAGCGTTCTCCTCCTATACTATATTATATAGAAAGCAGCTAGAAAAGCCATAAACTGCTATGCCTGCAATGAACCTGCTATGAAAACGATACACCTGCTCCACTGACCTGTGGCTCTACCATTTGTAGAGAAGAAAGAAGTCACAACACAAAGGAAAGCTTAAAAGAACAACTACTTGATAAGGTGTTGCTAAGAGACAATACAAAGTAATACAGCAGTTATTCCAGTAACACACCAGCTACGCTATGAAAGTGGATGTATAGGCCTCCTATCCCATACCCACTCCAAGAGAGCATCCTAGTGGGCCTGTTTGTTGGCGGTGAAGCAAGCAAACGTCTCATTTTGTTCATTGCGAGGTTAAGAAAGGGAGCCAATCCGCGGAGTCATTTTTCTCTATGAATTGGATATTTCATTTAGGTAATGCCAAGGTTGATTCACCGAACGGAAGGAAAAGGGTGCTAAAAGCCCCAATTGTCTATGTCTACGGGTCAATCAATTTGGAGGTTGAGAGAAGGAATTATTATCGCTTAGCGCTTGTGCTAAGGTAAAAGGGCGGTTGAAAGATACAAGCTTTCCGTAGGCTAGACTTAATGGTGACTATTCACTAAAGGGTCTTTTTTACGCCCCTTCTGCGACTTTCTTTCCTTGCTAGGTCCAATAGGCTCTTTATCGGTCTTGATGCCGAGAGCTGGAGTTCATCCAATGCAGCCGTGATCTTATATACGATGATACCACCAGACGCGCATTCCTTGGGATCATAAGGAAGACTATCCCTGTGCGTGCTACTGCTCTAAGGCTTTCAATAATGAATTGGATGGCATGCTTTCGAGTGCTGTGATGAGAGGTGCCTTAGCCTAACCATATTAAGATCCCGTCTTTTTGAGTTGTAATGTCCCTTCGCTTTAAGTGATTTGAATTTATTCTTCTTAATTGAATAAGAAGAAAGAAAAGACCTGAATCCTACTGAAGCTGCTAACAGAGACTGAGCAGATATTGACCTATGAGATTTGTACACTTCGGCTTGGCACCTTCCTTTGGTTCGTGCTCGCACGGGCCCTTTCCTTTCTCTGCCAATCTCGAATTCGAATCTTTGCTTACCCGTGGGCCTTCCAGGATCACTTTTGGAGCTCGCAACGTTGAGTTTTATTCCCAGTTGATCCTTACTAATCCATATGAAGTTAGGTTAGCTACTTCCCTCAGTGGGGATAAGGAATTTCAGAATAGAAAACCCGAATGAAATGGGATTTTTCCTATCTAAAATAGGGCTTTGAACCCGCCTGAGAGACCATTTTTCTTTAAAGAAAGTCCCGTTTTAATGATTTACAGAAATTTTCGTTTTGTTCAATTCTTCAAATAAAATACTTCCTGCCAGGCTTTCTGTGCTAATCCGCATTGCTTTCAAGCTTTAGGAGAAATTTATAATGGAACGAGCCTTAGTTCGGTTCTGGTGCTCAATCTAGTAATAGTACGGGCAGGGCAGGTAAGGGCCAATTAAGAAAGACTTTGTAGGGAAATAAAGTTCAACTAGAGTAGCGAACCCGGAAAGCTTAGTAGTTAGCCAGGAAAGCTGGAGTAGAACGCAAACTGGATAAGCGAATAAAGTCATTTTTTCACGAATTCTAGGCGGTTGTAGAGGGATTAAGCATTCCTTTGAACGCAATGAGAAGATCTAGGGTAGAAAGTAGCTCCCCAGTAGCTCAAAGAAAGTCGCGTCCCGACCTGGGGTTGGCTTGAAAAGGAGAGTCTCGCCGGTTGTTAACAAAGCGGCATGCAAGGAAGCAAAGATGAACCGGCTTGGGGGGAATAAATAATATGAATTGGAGGGTGAGTCCTTAACACCAAACTACCTTCTCTTCTAATCCTGCTACGAAATATCGATTTTCAGGCGAAATTCCAAGGTAAGGTTTGAGCCAATCAAGTAAGCGAGTACCTGTATCCGTCCCTGCTGTCGCAGGTGATGAAGTAATGGGAGTAAGAAAGGGTTCCCCTCTGTAGTAGCGAACCAGTCAATTTGGAATTTAAGAAACCGTAGGCCCAACGACAAGTCCTCAGCAAACATAAAGACGTGAACGACCAACGGTAAGAGCGAGTGAACTAGTCAAGAACTCAAATCCGTAATGCGCTTAAGGCATTGATAATCCAAGTCTTAAGTGCGACCCACTCAATGGATCATCTCGGGCAATGTTCTAATATATGGTTCTCATTTTCGAACACAAAATACCTTCTATTCTAAAGAGCTCACTTCAGCAAGATTCCAAGCTCCAGTGTGCCTGTTCCTGCGCCTGAATCCGATGCATGCTGATGAACTTGTATTGTAAAAAGGAAGGAAATCAAATGCTCAATCTGGGTCACCTGTATCCGTATCCGTCCTGGGGTACAAAAACGCCCTCATATCTTTGCGAGGACAGAACTTAAGATGAAATCGAAAAGCTAGGACCAAACTCTTGATTAGGGATCATCATCCGCTTTTAAGCTCGACAACGGCAGAATCCGTATTGGAAACCTTTCCCATAGAAAGGAGAAGTTCTCCAAACTCAAGTATTCCCAAGGTGCACACTCAATGCCGGGTTTCAAGCACCCAATACCTCGTCGAGTCCAAAGCTCCAGCTCAAGCAGTTCAGTCCAAAAAAGAGATGTCTGCCTTCGTTCTCGCTCAAGCTAAAGCTCAGTCTGCTAGCTCAAGTCGCAAGTCAAGTAGTGGAGATCCAGTGACAGACAGAAAGGAGAGTTAGACTGGAATGCAAGAATGAATCTCAAAAAGGTCTGCTCCTGCAGTCAGGATTGCGACTTTGTAGGTTTCCAATAAAAGGTATACGTAAAAATCTGATTTGCTTTACTGCTTTACCCGGACCATACCCCTATGTATTCTACTCGTATCGTAGCATGAGACCCCCTCGGAAGTAGTTGAAGATCGAAATAAAAAATCCCGGGCTAATCTCTTTTTTAACTCTATCTGTCAATGGGGAGATCCGATGACGGACTCCATGGATCGAGCGTTTTCCTTTCTCCTACTGAACAAGTGGGGTGGTTGGGCTCACATTGAACACTGCGGATCGCTTAGCATCGGGGTGATTTACTTCACTGACAAAGACACAGAGGGTGGTCGGCATCAGCGATCTCATCGTTCGAGTCCCCGGACAAAGGCTCGAAAGACCTTATTATGATTAGCGAAGTCCTTTCCAACTCCGTCGAATGGTTTCACTCCTCTTTTCCCCCTTCTGTCAGTTCCTTGTCAGTCAGTCGACTCCCGTCCCTCAAAAGGATTGTCGAACTTCACGGTTATTTATCGATATATGGATAATCTCCGGCGGTCAGAGAAGAAAAGATTTCTATGAAAGTAGGAGGTGTTAAACATTAGTCTGTCTTCAAATGCGGGAAGGTTAGACATTCAGTTCGATGAGGGCAGGTTCCTACACATTAATTTGAATTGATTGGGAAAGCTGGTTCCGTAGCATTAGAAACTTAAGTATCCGGAAAGAAAGGGGGCAATACCACTCGACATTCATTTGAGATACCACTACCCGCTTCAGACTATCTCTCCGAGGCTGTTGTGTTAATTCTTCGGACCAGACCAGAAAGTAGCAACCTGCTATCCCTCCGAGTCACCATCCTGGCTTATTACAGATATTAGCTTCCAGTATTCCCGGTTGCCAATTCCAACTGCGGAGACCGATTTGTTCCTTCCAAATCAGACCATACTTAAAGACTCCTTAGAGTCTTCAGCCTTGGACTGGTGACCACAGGAGCCGAAAATAGTTCCTCGAATGAAGGATCATAAGCAACTAACATTAACATAGAGTTATACCACTTAAGGTTCTTCAACCAAGACTCCATCCAGTTCCTATATACGGTTTTTTCAATAATCTCGATCTCTCCATCAAAGTGGAAATCCGCAGGATCTAACTTGATCTCTTTGGGTTTCATCTGACTTAAAATGAAGAAGACACGGAAGCCTTTTCAGTATGGACCACAGGGATAACCCCTGCAGAGCCAAAACTCTAGTGGAGAACTTTGACCACTATGTTGTTTCTCTGACATCACCCTCAACCGCTCCCATCTACGGGATGGTCTAGAAGCTAAAGAGCCTAAAGTCCTATAACCTGCGCCACCAATACGAGCCAATGTCGAAAATCTTCGAACATTGTACTTTTCTTGAATAGCCATCAGGCCAAAAGTACTATCCTTAACTTAAGGATAATAGTTTTAAGTTAAGAGAAAGAGGAGAAATATCTCGCAGTCCTCCATCAACCCTAAACATTTTGGCGAACTCAAAAGCCCCAATCCATTTCATTTGATTGATGTTTACAAAAACTTTTTTCTTTCTGTGAAAGATCCGATGTATCCTGACTTCGACTGCGAAAATGTGGAAGTGGCTAGATCTCGCTTTGTGATCGAGTCTCATACGATACGGTATAGAGTAGCTTGAGAGAATGGGATGATCATTCTACCTGGAGTAGTCATCTCTGACCCCATAGACTACTTGCTCGAGTTTGGGAAAGTTGTTCAGATTGGAGTAGGACTGGGTTACAGCCTTGTAGAGGACAAGCAAGGGATAGGGACTCCATTTCATTTGGTAACTTCCATAGTCGCTTTCACAGAAGGAGAGATAGAGCCGAAGTAAGAGCATAGAACAAGATGTGCAGAAGAATGAGCCAAAGACAACTAACCCTCTAACCCGGGCTCGAAATTGGTAGCTGACGAGTATACACCAATCCTACTGACTAGGGCGATAGCCGATCTAGAGAAAGGGGTACGGACTCGTTTTGGCTCTTATACCAATTTGCTATGTGTCGCCGGAGGGAGGAGATGAAAAGTCGGTTAAAGCCTAAACTTCAGACAAGGAAAGGCTGTCAAAGTCGTTGACCATAAATCTGGTCTTCGAGAAGGAGCGAAGCCACTCGCCTTATCGAATGAAGCCCCTTGATCCTATGGGTATAGACCCCGAATCAATAGGAGCAGAGGATGAAGCTTAAGCCGAAGATACAGACGCATCTGCATCAGATGAAGCATATGAAAAAGCAACAGCATACGCATACGAATAAGCAGAAGAGGATACCCTTTATCCTGTGGGGAAGGCATCAAACGCAAGGTGCCAAACAAGCGCTAAGCGCGAGGAAAGCTTCACCGCCCTCTTCCAGCTCGAGAATAGGAGGATGTAACTATATTCCCTCATTAAGATTCAACAACAGCTTTATCCCCATGAAGAAATCCTCCTCCCCAGAAACAGGAAAAACGACTACTTCTTCTCCAAAAACTTCATCTGCTAGTGCCTTCATTTCCCTGATTGTGCCAGCTACGTTCTTCCTCTACTTAATATATATATTTCTTCAAAAGGCTACAAATAATGGGTTTTAATGCATCTGAAAGCAGCACTCGTACTATCCCCTAAATAAAAGAAAAGGATGGATTGTCAGTAATTGTGGACGAAGCAGCGGGCATACCAGAAATGGATTGTCAGGAATGGTAGATGAAGCAAGGATGCATAGCAGGCTTAAACCACGACACAAGTGGGACGCACTGAGGCCGAGCTTTCCTCTACTACTCATTGGAGCTAGCATACGAAATTTTCCGTTGAAGGGTTCCACTATCAGGGCGGCCATTGCGAGCGATATTCACTTTCAAGAGTCATGAGCCTACGCCTATACCATTACTCTCGAAGAGCTCATCAAAGAGCTAAGGGATGAGAGGAGGTGGAATTTCTTTCAACTAGAACATTTATTACAACATCTTAAAACACTTAATATTACAGAAAATGACAGAGAATTCGGTAAGGGGATAGAAGCACATCCTCCGATATGTCAAAGCAGCTTTCAGCCTTGCAACTCGCGCATACTGAAAGGGAAAAAGCAGGCCAATTCACGCATCTTCCGCAGAGTACCAGAAAAGCCCTATGAGCTAACTTTCCATTTGACGGCAAAGAGCAATCGGACCTGTGAAAGTCACATCTTTGACTAATATACACGGGCTTCTGAGAGGATTCTTTAATCAACCAAAACCTGCAGTCCTTAATTTCTACCACTTACAAGTTGAGAGATGTTCCATTCCCAATAGGCCGAAAAAGGTTGCAGTCAATTGCCCTTCCCGTTCTCATCAAACAAATACCATACACGCCTTTTGCCGGCAAGCTACCCTCGCCTACCTCATCTATAGGCATTTCTATCCGCCCGCGTGCGAGATCAGATCGACTACTCTACTACCATCATGCCGAAGGTCTTTTCTTCAATAGGACGGAAAATGAATAGCTTATTCATAATCTTAGAGGCCCTGCACCGCTTCATTCAATTGCTCTGTCATAAAGAAAGGGAAGGAAATCTTTTTTTGATCAATCGCCTGAACCTGCCTTTCTTTCTTTGCCAGGAGGGGTGGCCCAATCACTAATAGATCTCTCAACGAGAGCTTCATTCTGTTCTGTCTAGAGGAAATTGCTTCGGTGGATCCGGTTGACTCATTCATAAGAGATAGGAACGCACAAGCACATGCGAGCGAGAGCTACCTTCTTACATTCCACGGGCTTGGCT
The DNA here is from genome assembly GCA_963555705.1 of Ligustrum vulgare. Lineage (NCBI taxonomy): Eukaryota > Viridiplantae > Streptophyta > Magnoliopsida > Lamiales > Oleaceae > Ligustrum > Ligustrum vulgare. The sequence continues at coordinate 352,723 of OY743191.1, read as the reverse complement.
GTCAGGCGCGACCCTTTGACTTGGTTTCCTTGTCGAGTAAATTCGTTCTTCCAGTATGGCAGCTGTCTGGCGCGTATGAGGTTTCGGTTGTTCCTGGGCAGGTTTTTCGCTTTGAAATCCCCGTTTTTGGATGCCCCTATTTTGATGTTCTAGGGTGCAAATCGAGGTTTTCAGTAAAGAAACTAGCCATTTCAGCTATTCTTGAAAAAGAAGACAAGGGTTCGAAGTCGAAGTCTAGGAAGGTACGCATCCAGCTGACTTTGGATTCGAGTCTGAAAGGTCTGCAGCGCCTGATCCAACTTAGAGGAATGGGTCGAATCGGGAAGTGGACTCCCCTTTTTGAGAGACAAGAACAGCAAAGGCAGAGGCGCAGGAAAAGGTGTGGTTGTTTAAGCAAAGCATCCAGAAGTTGAACTTGCTGTTCCAGAGGTGCTTGTACCCGATCTTGACGGCACTGGTAGTGAGATGCACATTCTTTTCTCTCTTGTACATGGCTTGTGGCATTGTAGTCTTTTCCTGCCTTTGACTTTTTTTATGATGGACCTTAACGGCCTTAGTGACCTTGCTCCCATAAGCAGCCCTTCTGGTGAACCGGCTGAGAAGTAGGCCTTGTTAGCTGCCCCCGCCAACTAGAAATCCTCAGAAGCGAACCGAGGAGGAGGTCATCTCAGTGATGATTTGATCTCCTTCTCTGATCTATGCTTGGATGTCATCATCTTACCTTGGGTACACGACCATTAGTTGCCTCTGTATAGTCTAACTATTCATCACAGTGAGTGCTTTCCGTCTCTTACTTAGCACGGTCTTATTGGCTTTCTCTCTCTAGGTGAAGTACTACTGCTTTTCATTTTTCGAATCATTCAATCAACCGGATAGAACTCTCCCAATGAAGTAGGTGATACATCCGAACAAGAAGAATATAAGCAGACTAAGAAAGTGATTCGGATCTCACACTTTCCACCATCCTGGTAAGAGGCTGACTAAAAGAACACAGGGAAAATATGGTGGTTGAAGCATAGAGCACATTTCCTGTTTCAGATATACTTTTCTCTTTGCTAACTCGATTGATGGTCACGCTTGAAAACGACTAAGCAATAGTCCGGATTTCCTTTCCATAGAACGAGTAAGAGAAAGGCTCTGACAAGACCTGCTGACATAGCTTCGTTTTCTTGACGGCGCGGATAGGCCAATTTTGGTTCAGTTGAAAGCATAGCCCAAGGTGAGACTATCACCACTACACTGTCAATGAAAGAATTCAGCTCCTCTTGGCTTCGAATTCGAACGGGAGTGCTCAAGGCCCGCTTTTCATTCAAATTCCCCATAGCTAGAACTAACTGTTGGACGAAGGTCAGGTTTAGCGTACCGAAGGAAAAGACTAAGAACCTTCTTTCCACTATGTGGTTATGGAACTACGGATCACTTAGTCTACATTCTCGCTTGATTTTTAGAATGACGTAACCTACGAAAGCTCTCTTTCGATGGCATAGTTGAGATCTTCGTTATGGTAATCTCAAGGCCGCTAAGGGCACCCGTATGGCCCATTCTCTTGTTTGCATATCCAAGAGGCTTAACGCCCTTGCTTCGTAGACAGGGTTTGTGTGAAATGAGCAGCTTAGTAGGGAAAATCCAATTCCGTATCTCAACTCAATAGGTCGCCCCGAGCCATCGCTATATGGTATGAGGAGTATGATAGCGCGAATAGCACAAGGAGGACAGAGGGGAGTTGACATTGACTTTTTTAGTTTTATAAGATTTCCACAGTACTCCAACTACTACTAAAAGAGAGATGAACGTTCATAATTTGGAAATGAATGCTCATAACTTCAAAGGGAAGGCCGTTAAGGTTAATCGGAAGGGGAAGATTTTGAGTCCCGCTCGGATCAGCGCGGGCGCAGAATCAAAGCATATAATTTCAACTATGATCTAATATTTAGAAAAAGCCAAAAAGTTGAGACTGTCCGTCAACGTCAAAGCGAGGCAGCAAAATACATTTCCATTTCAATCAAGAGACGAGCAAGAAAGGTAATCAAAAATAGGGGATATCATTTCCGTATACTGACATTTACCTTTTTTGACATAGCGTGGAATGAGAACACCGAGATCAATCGAGTAAGATATTGTAATGGTAGTATGTGTAATTGGTCAGTCAGACGAGGAAGACAAAATCCAATAACCGACATCCGAAATGCGTGGGAATTTATATATATAATGGAGAGCTTGACTCAGCAAGAAAGACCATAGTGGGCGCTCGCTCCGGGATGCTTTTTAAAAGCTATGTGAACGAGGTCGATCGATTTCTTGACCAGAAAGAGCAGAGACAGGTGCATTCATTCTTGCGCTCATCGATCTGTGCTTAGGTCTGACAGTAAGTAGGGCTCGTTAAGTGTCATAGGTAAAGTAGTCTTGCCGTGTCTTTGTCTCTAGCCTTTTACCACATAGGAAAGAGCTTCAGGCGAGGTATCATCAGGAGTAACCTTCTTGATCTAATGGAAGCCTATGTTGTTTTATCAATGTCAGGATGTCCAAAAGATTGAATCTATGACTACCTAATTGCTTCAAAGATCGCCGACATGGACATTTTCCAACCGGAGAATCACGATTGAATCCCCATTTCGGGGTCAGGAGCGCGGTCATATTCTTACTAGAAAAACACCCGGCGGTCTGACATCTCGAGGGGTTAAAACTCACGATTCTACGTTTATAGATTGGCCATATTGAGAAAGTGAAAAATGACCTGTCAGAGACGGATCGATCTTTATGTTTCTGGATGGACTTCCTTGATTGTATTGTGTCTATGTAAACTTCCTTTTATCGATCTTGATTTGCGTAGCTGTGAACCCTTTCGATTCTTAGTTAGTTTTCGTATGATTAGATTGGGAACATTGACGGTTGTAAAACGGATATCCGGGATCAGGGTGTACATAAACGTCAGAATCTTTTGTGCGGATAAAAAATTTGTAATGATGTTATAATTATAATAACCCGATAAATCTTTCTCGATCGGGATTGTACACCTTTTTGTCTGGCTATCAATCTATCTCGTGTGATACAGTTAACATGCCCCAGACTTTAGATCTATACCTTTATAGGTATAGCATCCCCGTGGGAGTCGAATAAAATCAAGAAATCAACCTCCGTTAAGCGATAGTAGATAAGTGCTCGGAATGATGTTTTCATATCTATATCCTTCTCCTCCATTCAGAACGACCTACCGTTAAAGGAATTCGTCAACTCCCACTTAAATTCAATTACTAACAACATAGAGTTGTCTTTCGTTACACTATCGTATCTTCTATACTCGTTCACTCGGTTTACTTCTATACTCTTTCACTCGATTAAAGCGATTCACTCCTTCGCTACGCTCATTTAGTTCCAATTCGATTATAAAGCACTCGCTACGCTCTCCTGTCTTAGACGATCTACGTAGCGAACAACAGGGAAAGAAGATCGAGAAAGGATACGTTTTTAAAGCATAGAGTAAGCAGAGAAGGAAGCTAACCGATAAGAAGCGAGAGTAAACCGACGGTAAAGAAGATTAGAAAAGTGATAACGAATCGAGTAGATAATCTCACTCTTAGACTCGTGCTTAGAACTCTATTAGTCTCGGGAGTCCGACTCTATGCTCAATCGATAGGAGGATTCCCCATTGAGGGTTTTTAGTAAGAAAGGGGGGATGGAACGAAGAATAGAGACCGACCAAGGAAACAAAGACAGACAAACTAGGCCTGCAAGATATACATTACTTTATCATCATCTAAAAGAGATTTCTGAATAGCAGCCAACAACTCACAAATAGCTTTGAAACGATTCAAGTAGTCGGTTATGGAAGATGTACCTCTCTTGCACATAAGTAATTCGACTTTTAGTTCTTGCTCTACTTCTTCCAAAAAAACTCATTCCTCAGATATGTTCATATGGCATGCGCTGAAGGGAGATCAATGATCTTGGCAAGAATCTCTTCAGAAAGGGAAGGGTGGTATTTAGCCACGACACAACCATTTGATCCTTCCGTAACCATGCCGGATTAGGAACAAAAGAGATAAGAGACTTTCGTCACCTGCTGTGGATCGTTCAACTTTCTCTGGAGGGGCAGCCTCAGTTCCATCAAAAAAACCCGTAAGGATAAATGCCAGAAAAACGCATCTTAGCTCCAAGATCTCAGTTTGCACTGGGAGCCTATTTATATAAAAAGGAAAAAGCACCATAACGTGGTCGAATGGATGCTAGGCAACTCTTTTTTATTATAAGATGAACGAAGCTGCATCGCTCAGCGCAACAAACAAATAGCTTAGCTAGAAAAAAATAGCATTTATAGATAGATGAAAGCGAAATCTGCCCTGCCCTGTATGGATAGATGGATAGAATGATATGCCTGTACTGTCTTCTAAAGTCCCAAGAAAGTCTTCTAATGTACTCCGAGTTTTCTGCCCCTTCCCCACGAGTGTAAGTGGAGTCCGCAGGAGTGGAAGTAGAGTGGTTTTTCTTGACCTTCTCCTCTAGGGGAAATCAAGTTCATAAGCTTCTCCCTTTCCTACTATTTATACAAGACGGATACTTATGGAATTCAAAGGTCTTCCTTGAATAGAAGTGAAAAGTGGATCTCCTCCATTTTAGTGGACCCAAAGAAAAGAAGTATAGTAGATCGTATGCCTTGGTAGGTTTTGAAGCCTTTTCCTAATGCTAACTCGAAGGGTATTCCATCTAAGGTTCTTTTTTCTTTACTATTGGAAAAGAGGAATCATCACAGAAGAGTCTAAGCTTTGCCCTAGGTAACTTCTATTTCCTTTATTTTTTGAATGTCCTAAGAAACATAAACGGGGTAAAAGCATTAAGAAGGTATATTTGGCCGTCTAGTAGCTTGAGACTGAACTTAGTGAGTAAGCGCGGCGGGTTGGAGGCTTTTTTTACCCAGCCTATACAAAACTCTTTTTACGGTTCGCTTCTTGGAGAAGGAAGTAAAGGAAGAGGAGAGAGCATTTTTTTTATTTGTTTACTCAGGCAAAGATCTAGCGAACCCCGAATCAAAACCTTTCTTTTCTACGCTTTCTTCTCTTATGAAATTGATAGTTTGTGATCGAGGGCGAGGAATGACCACTAGACCAAGACACGGGAAAAGGATAGAGAGATGGATGTTCACCCAACCAGATTGAAATGAATCTGAGTATTTGAGCCCCTCTCTTCCAATAGTGTAGCCAACCAACAAATAAAGGTTTTAGCTCGATCGAAACTCTAGTCGTTAAAGGCAAGTAGTTAAGCTATAGTGTGTTCTCCTCTCTCCTTAGATATCACGAAGGCACTAAAGAGCATTGAACCGAATCGGCGGCCATTGATTCATTAGATAGAGGGACCATTTGACTACTGACTGCATGAATGGATGAATCCCTCCGGTCGACTTGCGAAGGAAGATAATTTGTCGAAAGGATTGGTTTGTCCTGTGATGACGCTCCTTCTGCCAAATAGCCTTGAATGGAGAAATAGTGGTCGGCTTGCCCTTGTTCTCGCCCCTATTCTCGTCTTTTTCTCCTGTTCCCGCATCCCTTCCCAATGCCTGGGCAATCAAAACCAACATTATGAATTTTCATGTGTGTGAGCCCGGGGCAAGGGAAGCGCTTCAGCCCGGATGGCATGGGTAGTCCTCGTCGTGAGTTGATCCGGTGAGAATGTTGTCGTCAACGTATAAAAGAAGGTGGGTAGGAGTTCTTACCCACCCGAATGGGCAACTCGCTTTCGAGAGTCTTTAATAAAGCAGTACTGATCCCAGAAAGACAGAGAGCTCCTTCACCATTGGCATTGTGGGCTCATCTCAAAGCAACTGAACTGCCTTAAGACCTTAAGAAAGGGCTTTAGCGCGGAATTGCCGTATATAAAGAAAGATATAGGCATACCCCATAGCTCCAACCAAGACATTGTTAATCCCAACCTCATCTTGGCAATAATAAGCTGCTAGAATCGGTTGCTATTAAAGAGAAGGGGTTGCAGCAATTATCCCACAAAAAACGGAATGCCGAGCGGCAAGAGGGGTAGCTGGATCAGAGCGGGAGTTCGCCTAGCTAGTGTAAGCTGCAACTGCTTTAGCGGGAGCTGCTGCTAGTCAAGGAAGAGAAGGGCTTGTTTGCAGGACAAATGCCACAGACGGTAGCAAAGCAAGAAAAGAAGGAAGAACTCGTCAGGCAAGAAGGGACTTTTAACTCTTAAGAGGTGATGTAATCTCAGATGCAGCAAAGCAGACTTCGGGCATTAAAACAATATGAGTGAAGTTTCTGTTCTGGAATGTCAAGCCATTTCGAGTAGATGTCGGCATTTCCTAAAGAAAGCAGTTGCAGTAGGAGTAGCCCCCGGAGCGCTAACTCGAAATTGAATAATCGAAGGCGGATGCAATATCATAAGAGAAGAGAGCTGTTAGCGTAGGGTAGATGAAAGGTGCTTGCGGGTTCGAACAGTGCGTCGAGAAGTTCCATACCTTCTTGTTCTTGATAGAGTCAATTGCCTTCTCTTTGAAGATAGATTTTTTTTTATTGCTGATCTTTTTTTGTGCGGGATTTGCTTCGATAAGCCACCGCCCAATAGAGCTTAGCCATGTGTAGACCGAAATGGTCTCGCGAAGCCGGTCACCGGATGGTGTAAGATCAAGTCCTAACTACGAGAAGGGGAGGGGAAGTCCATTTCAACATAGTCAAACCATAACCCTAAGAAAACGAGATTGCTGTTAGAATAGAAGCATCGGCCCGGGCCAATATGCTGATTGCTGGGAGTATAGGGCGTATTCATTTGCTAAGGAATTTGTTTATGGAGCGCCAGCTCGTTGTGATCCTGCCGCGGCGTCAGCCGTCACCGGTGATCCGCGAAAGACAAGATAGGCCAGCCGGGAAGGCCTCGATTCATGCCTCATTCTTTCTTTTCTTATGAAATTGATAGTGTTAGGGACTCCTGCTACTTTAAAAGCAAGGCTACGAACCTCATAGGTGCCAAACTCCTTCCCTTACTAATGTTCAATCGAGGCAGAATAAAATGGGAGTTCCGGTAATTCAATATCTGCCCTTATCAATCAAGGTCTATTTGTCCAATTCTTCCGGGCATTGGCAAGAAAGGAAAGGTAAGACGGGTCCGGTAATGCAGTAAAGTCAAGCAGTCAATTCAGTAATCGACGGCACTAAACTAATGCACTAAAGCACAGCAGCGGCTGCTGGTTGAGCTGACAGGCTGAGTGAGAGCTCCTACGATAGATGATTATTAAATGCCATCTCAATTCCCATCTCCCACCCATCCCATATTTTTTTCGGGGAAACGCCTCGAAAATCTATTCTTCTGTCCAATCCACAGTCTTGTTTGGATTTGGGCTGGGCTAAAATGATAAACGAAATAAGGGCCCCACACGCGCGGATGCGCGATTGATTCCTTTTGTGGTCGTCCTTTAGGAATTATTAGTAAAATGACTCATGAAAAAATTCTTTTCTTGTTTCGATTGTAAGACGCCAGAAGCGTCTTCTTTTGAACCATCTTCCCGAGCTTGAACTACTTAAAACGAACGGGCATTCCCCAACTGGAACCGGGGGATTCCAGGGAAGTGCTTGAAGATAAAGTGGGCCAAGTTCTGAAAACCCACTGGAACTTTTTGAGCAAGGACATCCCCCCTAATTCACATACCTGGAAGGAATTGGGGCAGGAAGTGGTCAATCGAATCGGAGAAGGTGTTGAACCCTCTATTTGTCTATGACACCTTAATGGATCCGAACAGTCTACATTTTTTGGATTATTTGTCGGTTGCGACAAAGATTTGCATAGAATGGACTGGATCATAAAATGCTGATGTAGCCTCTCTTGGCGCAGTTGAATTTTCAATCGTACAATTAGGACCTCGATATGGTTTTATTCTTTTTATCGTATCGGAGGTTATGTTCTTTTTTGCTTTTTTTCGGTATGCCGCTCGAGCAGAGCGAATGAACAAAAATCCAACCTAATATGAATATCCTTCGACCGTTATCTCCTCATCTTCCTATTTATAAGCCACAGCTCACTTCGACGTTTCCAATTTCCCATAGAATCTCCGGAGCTTTCCTAGCCACTATCGTTTTGTTTTTTTATCTTATTTGTCTGAAAATAGGTTTTATTTGCTTGACCTATGAAAATGTCTACCAATTTTGCTTTTATTCATCAAAGCTCATCCTAATCTCCGTCGAGATTACTGCCTTAGCCCTGTCCTACCATCTGTATAATGGAGTTCGTCATTTATTGACGGATTTTTCTGGATTTGGAAGAAAAAGATTGAAATGACTGTTCAAAATTGAAATTTCACCTATTTAAATTTAAACAATAAATTTCTCTTTTCTTATGAAATTATTATATTAGCGTTGATAGCTCTCTTCTTTAAAGCTTATGCCGTAGAAGCGGACATCAGGCTATTGGCCTTTTATCTGCATCTTCCCGACCGGAAGGGGTTCGCTTTGTTTGGGATGAACTCGCAAAGACTCGACCCGGGTTCCCTCGTAGAGTGGCGTCTTTTATAAGACTCCACTTTCTCAGTGGAACTAAAAAAAAAAAGAGTTTGAGCTCTTTTGGCTTACTTTTAGCCACGCGGGGCGGCTATCCGCATGTGTCCCAAAGTGACGTCCATTTTTTGGTTCGAGAAAAAGGGTTTGGAATTCGACCTCCCCGGGGTCATTGACTCCTTTTTAGTTTAGGATCCCCTTTCTACATTCAATTATTTATTGAGCCCGGTGTGGAATCACCATCATTACACATTCATTCTTGGTCTGGCTGCTGGTCTAGTGAGCCTTCCTAGCCGCCTAGAGTGCAGCCTACCTGCTGAAGACCGTAACGTAAGTAACTCAGTGCTCCATACAGGGGAAATGAAAGCAGAATTAGTTCGGATCCTCCCACATGTTCAATCTTTTTTTAGCGGTTTCCCCAGAGATCTTTATCATTAATGCAACCTTCATTTTGCTCATTCATGGAGTTGTATTTAGTACCTCTAAGAAATATGATTATCCACCGTTAGTCAGTAATGTGGGTTGGCTTGGATTACTTAGTGTTGCGCGCCTAGGAGGGCAGCGCGCTTTGGGATGCGGAGGAGCAATTATCGTCCAGCTCCCTAACCTAATGCGGCACCGGGTTTGGACCGCAGGGAACCGTAGCATGGGGGGACGTCTAATCCTTTTGCCGCCGCAAGGCTGGCTAATCGTACGCAGCAGGCTCGAAGACCCCTGGTTCTGGAAGGCACATGAGTCCGAACGCTATGTTGAATGTGCGACCGACACTACACTACGTAGGTACCTGTGCAGGTGAGGCGTCGGTCGGTCCTAGAAACGGCGGCAGCGGCGCGAGGAGTTAACGACCGGACGTGCTGCAACCTAGGGATCACCAGGCAGCTCTTTCGCTCTATAGGGATCGGGGGGGCATAGCACAATTCTTCTTGGAGGAGGGTTGTTTGCCCGGGTGACTGATCCTGCCATAATGTACTCCTACCTATACACCGGCAACCGAAGTCGAGCATACATACGACAATCTTCATGCGTGAGGGAGGAAAGAAAGGGCGGTAGATGATAATGAGAAAAGGCACCGCGTCTGGACGGGCGGGCGGAATGGATGAGCGAAAGGTGTCATGCCATGTAGTGGGGAATATCCCGAGTCTCATGTAAGACAACTAAATGTACCTCGAGGTGCTGCCGAGGAACTGAGGGACCTTCTCGAGCACAGGATAGGTAATTGAGAGATAGAGCTAGCCTATTCGTTATAGGGAATCAATGCTCCGGACCGAATAGAGCTTACCTACGGCACCTGGCTTTCTCCGGTGCATATTAGCTTAGCTGCGCTTACGCGGCCGGTTTTGCTTCCTCTCTGGCGGCCACTTTCCTTACCTTACCCCCGCTACACTCTCACTCCAAGCTACGCCTGCTGAGCAAGATGCATTGCGATTTCCTCTTCTGTGGACGCACCGGAGTATGACCCGAGACGGGAAGAGAAAGAGTTTTTTCTCCGGCGAGCTTTCTCTCGTAAAGCCAAAGACGCCCCAAGACAAGGTCAAACTGTTGGGAAGAGGACATGATCAATAGAACCTGGCTGGATCCGGGCTGGGATAGTGGCGCCCATTCTTAACCCGTTCCGAAAGGGTTCGCTCATGCTGGAGGGAGCATCCCCACTTAGTGATCGATCCGCTAGTTCACGCAAATCCGAAGAAGTTATCACGGACGAGCCACATGCAGGGAAACTTGCACGTGTGGTTCTGGCCGGGCTTTCCTGAGGTATCTAATAACCTTGCTTCTGCTCGCCGCTGGCGCACCTCTCCTAACTATTGCCCATTTATTTTGGAATAATCTTTTTAGGAGGGACAATTTTACATATTTCTGCCAAATCCTTCTATTATTAAGTACGGCTGGTACCATTTCGATGTGTTTCGATTCTTCCGAACAAGAGAGGTTTGATGCTTTTGAATTCATTGTATTAATTCCACTTCCTACTCGCAGTATGCTCTTTATGATCTCGGCTTATGATTCAATTGCCATGTATTTAGCTATTGAGCCTCAAAGTTTATGTTTTTATGTGATCGCAGCATCAAAAAGAAAGTCTGAATTTTCCACGGAAGCCGGCTCGAAATATTTGATCTTAGGTGCATTTTCCTCTGGAATATTATTGTTTGGGTACGACCGGACAACTGCCGATATCTATTAATATCTTTTCTTAGAATATTGTTGTTAAATATATATCTATCTATATCGTAAACTATCGGATCGGGTATTACTTAGATGTGAAACTTGCAGACCTCATTGGTTGTGATATTGATCTTACGGGGGGAACGAAATCAAAGAATATATAGACTTGTAGAGACCCTCTATGTAGTTGTCTATCTAGGGCGATCGATCTACATCTTTCCCCATAGCCCTGGGGCTGTGTCTCGATCTCCTATGTGCGAAATCTAAGAGACTAGTTCCTATAGAGATTCCCCTTGGTCTAATTCCACGCCTTATGACGAAAGTGGAGTCGGCGTGGCGTAAAGTGAAGATTGGGGGAGTAGAGAAAATTCCCTTCTGGGGTATTCCGAAGGTGTAACCTAGGCAACGAAAAAGGGGCCCGATACTTCAACTAGAGGAGCGACCAGTTGGTTCACCAAACTCCGACCCAGCGTCACGCGTTCTCCAGGTCCGAAGGGATCCAGTGCCCAACTACCGACTCCTCCCGGAATTGCGTTATCGGAGCCGAGCCAGGAATGGCCGTTAGTGGACACCCACCACTTTTCACGGTTAGAGAGGCCCTCTTTAATACATTAAGAAAAGATGTTCACAGGGGCCAGAAAGACTCGGTCATAGGAATTTAGACCACCTACGTGCTGGTAAACGAAAACCACCTCGACCGGATCAGAGTAAACAACAATGTCGAATCAGGCCGCCCCTTGCCTTGAAAGAATTCACACGCGGCCGCCAGCTTTCCCAAAATAAGGGGAGATCCGCTGCTTACTGCTCACGAAAACATCCGACCTATACTATAGTCAAGTCGTTCGCGTATCTTTCTGATCTCCTTTCCTTCTATTCATCATATTTTTGGCTTTGACCAATTCAAGGTGAAAAATGGGGTTGATGGTGGTTAGCTAAAAAGGGGGGAGAGAGGAGAGCCTTGGGGTACGCTCACTTCTTCATTTTTGTTTAGGTTCTCGAGATTCTCAATCGCTCTTTTTAGTGGGGAGGAATAGTACATGAATGGCGGTTCTCAGACGAGGGAATCGTTCCTCTATAAAAAAAATAGGCTAGAATGCTTCTATTGATAGAGCTTTCACGTCTGCGCATAGAATCCTTTTTTGCCCTTCCATTCTGTTCTTACGGGTAGTTGGGTCGGAATCCGTGTGATGGTTCGAGAGTAGTTTCAAATATTCTTCGCATCCCCAGAGAGATACATTGTTGCCATTGTGACTTGGTCGTCAAAAGGGGCACGAACAGCCTTCAAGTACTGTTCCATGTCCCAGAGGTCTTCGAGCCTTGGCATTTTGAATCCCGTTGAATGGCTGTGGTTCCGGGGCTCAAATGCGTCTGGAGTCGCCAGGTGAGACATTCGGTTCACGAACCGGAAACCTATCTCCACAGCAAGCTCCTCAATTTGACCCGGTCCGTCACGCTTTGGACATCGCCACCGGGATCGTTGAGGCCCCATGAAGACGGCTCTCCTTCACTGGGAAGACGCGGTACTCATTTTCGAGCGTCTGGTGACCAACGATTCCTGATTCTCCTGCCTTTCTGCCATAGTCTACACTTGTCCGTCCAAATGGTCGACCTTGCCATCAAGTTGGGTCACTCGATCCTTGAGTGTTTCCTTAACAACAGCCGCCGCAGACAGCACTCCACTGCTATCGTCAAGCTTGGACATGGTACAACAAGAAGAGAATTAGCAGAAATCGAAAGGGAAAAACCCAAAACTCCGCTCTGATACCTCCTAAAGCGAAATAGGCACGCGCACGGGTAGAGAGTCGTGCGGCCCCAGGTAAAGCCTATTTTAGTGTAGCACCTGGGTTCAGCCTTCTCCTTGCCGAGTTTTGCTTCTGATCTCTTTCTCAGTCTCTAGTTCGTTACCTTCTATTACCGATCTTCTCCTGCTGCTCGCTTCGTTTGTTTCGTTGAGCTCGCTTTCTTTCGTGAGTTTCCTTTCCTTTCTTTAAAGAAACTAAAAAAAATAGAATATGAACAGCAGCAGCCAAATACTTTTAAATGAGAGTAATCAGGGATGCTTCCAGAAATAACTTAT